>VZRV01002112.1:382073-453469 GCA_013398115.1 Falcunculus frontatus
GGGGGGGGAAGGTGTTTTAAGGGCTTATTTTATTTCTCATTACTCTCCTCTGATTCTGTTAGTAATACATTTCACTTAGTAATCGAGGTTGAGCCTTTATTGCCCTTGAAATAGTTCTCTCACTCTCCTTATCTCACCCATGAAGCCTTTGTTAACCCTTTTTCCTCTTTTCCCTCCTTTGCCCAGCTGTGGCAGGGGAGGGTGAGGGAGCGACTCTCGTGGGTGCCTGGTGTTGGGCCAGTGTCAAACCACAACACACAGTCACACTCTAGGTAAAGTCTACAACTATTAAACTTTATGGCAGAATGGTAAAACTGAAGCTAACTGGAAAAGGTTAACAAACAAAAGTTACGGAACATGTATACATATTCACGTAATATGTATGTTGAAAACATACATACATGCACATTCTTTTTTTTTTTACCTTTAGAGAATTTCAACTTGGTTGAAAATAAGAAAGCTAAGATTCAAAAAAATCCATCCAAAATGGTTTGGCTTTCAAATTACAATTAAATTTGGCTTTCAAATAATAATTAAAACAATTAAAAGCACAAATTTGCATTTGGATTAGAAAGTGCAAAATTCTCTGCATTTTGGATCTAGCCCTGAGAAAATTCCGGCCAATATAAGGAGACATACTACTGAGCGGAAAAAGAAGTAGAAGTAAATTGCAGATGCTTCTGCCTCTGTTTGTGGGCCTTTACTCTCTGAAGTAGAATTACATGAACCAAAGCAGGCGCAAAGCAAATTTTCTTGTATCAAACCCAGAAATATGACAACAGGAGGTTTGCAAATATTCAAGTGTGTGCAATGAAAGGTCTGTTGAGTTTGTCTTTAGATTTAAATTGTTTGGATTCATGCAGCTGCTTACGTTGCCCAAAGCAGACTCCTGACAGCCGTTCTAGACAGGGAATATTACAGCATAAACTGTCAGGTTCTGTGAATGTTACCTGCTTTAGTGCAGATCAGTGTCCCCAGTGAAAGATAAACACACAGTATTACAGAAGTCTTGCAGTTAGCAAAAGGCCTGTGTGGAAATGCTGCTCTCTTGAGAACCAACATCTCAGTTCAGGAGGGACCTTGAATTCCCTGGCAAGTTTAGGGTGAGTTGTTCAGATTCTCAAGGCACAGCTGTCTTGCGCACTGTCATTTTTGGGCCATCAAGCAGAAAGAATCTACTCCTTCAGCTGAGTAAATCTGCAGAATCAAGTGACTTGAATGCAATTTTTATATGTTTATAGCAACTGTTTAAGTGTCCTGCTGGGTGTGGCCCAGGCTGGCTGGTCATGTCCTGGCATGGCTTAATTTAATGGTACAGGAGTCACAGAACCATTTAGGTTGGAAGTGACCTTTAAGATCTCCGAGCCCAACCATTAACCCAGCATTGCCAAGCCCACCACTAAACCCTGTCCCTCAGTGCCACATCTTTTAAATGCCTTCAGGGATGGTGATTCCACCACTTCCCTGGGCAGCCCGTTCCAATGATCGACAACCCTTTCTCTGAAGAAAATTTTTCTAATACCCAATATAAACCTCCCCTGGAGCAACTCGAGGCCATTTCCTCTGGTCCTATTGCTTGTCACCTGAGAGATCAACCCCCACCTGGCTCCACTCTCCTGTCAGGGAGTTGTAGAGAGTGGGAAAGTCCCCCTGAGCCTCCTTTTCTCCAGGCTGAGCCCTCCCAGCTCCTCAGCTGCTCCTCATCAGACTCCTCCAGACCATTCCTCAGCTCTGTTCCCTTCTCTGGACATGCTCCAGCACTGGAATGAGTGAAACAATGTTCTACCAGGTCTATCAACAATTAACAGTAATATGGACTTTTCTCTCCTTATTCCAAAATTTCCCTTATCTACCCTCCTGCAAGTTTATGTTCACAGTTGCACCTTTGCCATTTTTTAATTGTTATTAATTTATAAGTGTTAACATACCACATTCTCAGTGATGACTACCTGGGTGCATTTAACTTTGGGGTAGGTAAACAATGATTAATAGAGAGGGGCTTTATTGTCAAACATATGTGTGGAGAACTACCCAAGAGTAGGCACTAATCTGTATGCCCAGACTTGTGATAATATTCAAAATTAAAGCACCGTAGTTAAACTCTAGGCTTTTTTTGCAAATAAAACAAATAGTACGTTAAGGGAAAAATTAATGATATTTTAGCTTCTTTGAGTATCAAAATTGGCACTGATTTTCTTACGGTTGTTATTATACAAATGTAAAATTTCCACTTATTCTCCTTTTAAAAGTAACTTCAGTTCTATCACACAAACACAGGTATTGGGGAATACAGTGCTGTAATTCCCTTGCTGACACAAGAGGAAATCTTTGTCTGACTGGTTTTCCCATGCCATTACTCTGATACCAAGTTTTCCAGTCAGCCTCTGTTGCTCTCCCCAGATAAGCAGATCTATTCCCTTCTCCCAACAAGGATACATATCCATTTTTCCTGAACGTTTTCTGACAGTTCTCAAGATTCAGACAATATAGTCACTCTATAAAATTCTGTTCCTTCAGCTTCATTCCTAATGCCACAACAACATTGACAGTGGAGTTAAGTTCACTGAGCAGTTCTAGGAAGGTTCAGAGGGTCTTTGGCTCTGGGTCAAAACTGCCAAGTTTTTCTGGTACTAACATGACATGAATGAAGTACAGCAATTTTTTATTTGCTGGACAGGCAATGGCCTATGACTGCTTTAAAGGAAAGGAGACAAGAAATTTTTTATCCATTATTTGTGAGTGTAGGAGAGCAACTAAGGGACCCTGGAGAGAAGATGGAAATAAATAATGTATTTTCTGCCTCAAATTTAAAAACAAAAGATTAATTATTAGCAGATATTTAAATTAAGCTGGAAGAGGATAGGGGTAGAAACAAAAAGAGTGAAATGAGAGATTAAAGACTACTAGACTGAGTTAAATTCATTCAACCTGGAGAAATGAATCAATTAAAAGTTAAGCCAAAGCAATTTCTGAACAGTTAGAAATAATCTCAGGGGATAAATGTAGATGGGATGGTCCAGGAAGAATGGAGAGAAGCAGCAAAGTATCTATTTTCAAAAACAAGGACTGGGGCACTGTTTTGAAATGGGGCATGATTTTTTAATTGAATCATAGAAAGATTTGTGTTGGAAAAGACCTTTAAAATTACCTAGTTCTAGACTGCTGATGTGGGTGACAACATTTAAAAAAAAAGGGAAAAAAAAGGCCCTGGAGAATGCCCTGGAGAATAAAATCAGCGAAGAATGACCTGTTATTGATATATGAAAAGCATAAAGAGAAACTGAATGAGTTGGACTTTTTCCCCTTATAGACTGGAATGCCAGTGAGGACTCAACAACATTCAACACAAAAAAGGTGTAATAAGGACAGAAAACAAGTGTATCTCATTTCTAATTGGAGAAGGAGAGGAAATAATTGGTTTCATTTGCAAAAGAACCACCCCAAAACCATTTAGATTAGATATCAGAAAAAACAATTCTTTCTTTCTTTAAGTGTCATTAAACTTTGGAACACACTATCTAAGGAGATTATAAAGTCTTTTTCATTGCGAATCTAAAGGTTAGATTAATAAATGTCAATGTAGGTGCTGGGAACATCCTGTCAGTGCTGGGAGGCAGATTCTGTTCAGATTCCTGAGGTCTCTTACTTTTGTACCATCATACCTAACTCTGTCTTGAGATGCTTTGGAATTTTTAAGCATGAAAAACAATCTGTCCCCAGTGTTTTCTTAACCAAAGCATGCCCATTCAGCATTTAGCTGTTGCTTCTGCCACAATCAGTCAGCTCCTTTGGATAGGAATTTGATCTGCATTTATCTCTCTGCATAATACTGACTGATACTCACTGAAGCCATGAGGCTCTGCTGGAAGGAGAGCTGCTGGCTGCTGCCAGTTTTTGTAAACTTTCTAGGAAGGAAGATCAGGATGACTCTGCACTTTTTTTGCACCAAGACATAAAGAAGATTATTTGCTGCAATAGGTGATTGCAGTCAATGTGGTGATAACCTTGGTGTCTACATTATATTTCAAACAAACAAAAGTCTTGGAAGTGCCATAGCACAGCTTTACTCAGCATTTCTGCACTGAGAAACCCAAGTATTATATTTAGTTTTCATTAACATCTACACGTGTAACCTGCCGTGTATACAAAGGATGAAGAGGCAGCTTTCTTTTAAATCATAGTTGTGGGCAGGAAATAAATTTTTACATAATAATTCTTTGCTGCGAGTCTACTGGAAATAAACTTTACATTATTTTATCTAGGGGAATAACTCCTTTATTTTTTATTTTTTTTGTTTTCTTGGGAATAGGCAATTCATGTCCTAGAAAAACTTGTCTACTTTTATCTAAGAAATGCCCTAAAACAGCAGGGGCCACAATCATTAGGGGCATATTGAAGCACAGAATAATGGAATTATAGAATGGCTTGGGTTGAAATGGACATTAAAGACCATTTAATTCCAACTCTATGCCGTGGGCAGGGACACGTTCCACTAGAGCAGGTTTCTGGCTCTTTGGACTCTCTTACCCAGGTTTATTTATTTGAAAACACACCCCATTTTAGAGAGTTTAGATTCACATCATCACTTTTTTTACAGAGGAACAACTTTGTACCTCAACACGCTGCAGTGTAGGATGCGTTTGTTCTTCTGCTAAATCACTAATATTAGTATAATTAATATTGGTATCCCCACTTACACTTAAAAACTGAAGCATAGAGATTAAGCAAATTAATCACAGACACTAAGGACTGTCTGCATCTCAGAGAGGGAAGAAGCAATAAAAAAAATTATTAAACTACTTCTTTATGAAGAGTTAGTAAATCCTTAGGGATTTGGAAGCAGAAGGCAAAGAAAATTTGAAGCTTGGTCATACTTTAGGTAGCAGTAGGAAAGGTGTACCTTAATCTAGATCTCATTCCATAAAGGTAAATCTCAGCACATTGCATCTAGCTAAGAAGTGGACCCTAACCACAACTCTGAGTAAAGTAATTCCCAGCTTGATTAAGGAGAAGGAAAAGATAGAGTACATTTTTTAAAACTAATCTAAAATGTAGGTAGGAAAAAATGGTTTTAATTTCACATCTCTCTAGGTACTTGTAAAGTGATTGTAATTGAATTGTTCACATAGTTGGGTTGTTGACCATTTTTTCTTTATTTAGTTTTGCCTTGGCTGTTGTGCTGCTTTAGTGTTAACTCAGAGGGTCTGATGAGGCAGCTGAGGGACCAAACCACTCTCACTGTGGTTACTGGTTTACTCTTTCTCCAGAATCTCAGTACCAGAGGTGAAGTCAAACCTCATCCTATCAGTAAGGTACCTGGGATGGTTCAGACTTTGGGGATAGAGTGTCTAACTGTGGAAGTGATGCACTGATGAGTAGGCTTTTCCAAAGGGAGGAGTGTCCTTGAGCCATAGGAATTTTCATTGGTATTACAGTATTTACATCTTCTGAATGTAACAGAGCTTACAGCAACTAATACATAAAGTCCAGTCAAGATCTCCTGCTCAATCTCCTGCAGAAATTTTGTTTTCACTAAACCTGTACTTCTTTATTTCATTTGGTACATGGCATTTTGTGATATTTAAAAGCATTTAAACAGAGAAATTAAATCCTTTCTAAGTCCATTCTCCTGTGAGGTCACTACATGCACAATTTCTTCTCTAACCAGATTTATGCAGAAATGCTGACAGAGGGGTTTTACACCCTGCTGTGCCTTTCTCTCTTGAAGAGTATTCAGGGTAGAATTCTTCTCTTAAGTAACAGATCCATATCATAATAAATTGTCTAATTTACAAACCTGGGTTTTATAGAAAGAATGTTTAAGCAAGTGCAGTGAAACCTCAGCCAGTTGAGCCATCGTCTTTAGTGACAAGGACCTCAGGGAAATCTCCAGTGCTGCACGGGAGATTTCATTATTGCTAGATTTTAGCACTTCTGATAAACACAGAAAATACATTTAAATCTGTCACAAATATAATCAACAACATCAGTTATATTTAATAGATATTTTGATTTCCTTAAAATTACTTCTGCCAGACTATGGCCACTTTGCCATAGGCCTGAATATATCAATGACTTCCAGCTTCCAAATTTTGGTGTATCCCCATTACAATATGAACCTCATTTAAAAAGTGACAGTACATCATGGGGCATTCCTGTTAAATATACAGACTATGCCTTCATGTGTGCTCCAAGTAATTGCATTTATTTCTGCTTGCATGAGCATTTCTGAAAGCCTTTTAAATAATTCTGGGAATTTCCAATGAGACCAAAACATAAAAGAGTTGGTCTCCTCACAGGCATTTCCGTGGAGCCTGGCAGACAGCAACCCCATGATTGTTTGAGGCTGAAGAGCAGTGAGGAGAGAGGCAAACATTTGATTCTGTCTGGAGTTGGCTGTATAATTGCATTTCAGAAAAGCTCAGTATCAGCCTAACACTGCTCCCATGAAATTCTGCCAACTTCTCAACCCCAGCTGCAGCTATAGCTGCCTGTACAAGAAGAGAATGGTGTAATGATGTAGCAGTCACAGCTGTAGTTCCTCCCTTGCCTTCCAATATCCTAAGAAACACCAACCTATAAATTAGATTAGCACCAATTAAAAGTGGTGGTTCAGGTGCCCTTTTGGTCTCCTTTCTGACATGTTCCCTCTTCACTGAATTTGCTCCACAGTCCTTGACAGCTCCCTCACTCTACTCTTTCCAATCTACCTCTAAATAAATGTCCCAGACAGCACACAGGAGCCTAAACATAAGCAAGCAACTATGGGAACCGAGCTAAACCCCATGGAGATCATGTACTTACACATCACATCCCTTTGGCACGTCCTTGATCTTTCATTGGTTTCTGTCTCTCATTTTGCAGGCTCTCAAGGCAAACACTGTTATCCTTGTTTACACAGAGACAACCACAGTGGGACCTTGATCTTGATTTAAATTAAGAATAATTAATGCCAGCAAGAATTTGGCATCTCTGATTCTGAATCTTATCCAATTTTGGATATTTCATATTGAAAGGACCTTTTCAGAGCTTCCCCATAAACATCCCTGGGTAGAAGCCCAGGATGAGCCCTGGAGATGAGCCAAAGACCTGCCAGTCCAGACACAAACATGTTTCTAACTGAACTGTAATGACACCTCTTTGTATTCAAGGTTCACTTGCTACAGTTCATTTTAAGGTCAAATTTTACAATTTTTCATGCCTAGAAACTCTTCTTCTTGTTTGAAGGAACAGAAATATCAGATTTCTGCATTGAAATAGAGCTGAACATGGAGAATGTTTCAATGAATGTGATTAATAATCGGGCTGCGCACCTCATTAAGGGAGATTTACGTTTGAGCTAATGTATATGGCTTGCAAATTGTACATAAAGTTGGAATCCTGCTTAGGTTTCTGCTGTGCTTAGCAATGAATTAAAATGCTTTTCACTGTTTCTCATTTAAGCCTTTTAATGAACATTGTAAGCAAGAACTGCACATATGGAAACTGCTATTTATTGATGGGAGTTTAAGTGACATATAGAAGACAAGATAATGAATTTAGATCAAGTCTTAAATGAATTTATTATATACTCATTTATGCTAAAAGCATAGGATGGATTTGTGACCCTGATCAGGACACTTTATCACCTGGATTTGATAATCCAGTAACATCTGAAAGAATAAGGTACTAGTGAGACTCAAGAAAGGAAAATGTTTTGATCAAGTGTGGATTCTGGCATCCAGCAAATAAAATCTATACTTGAATCATTATAGAAACTATACATTTGGTCATTTGCTGCTTTCTTTCAAAGATGGAACAATAATGGATTCTCTAAAGAAAAGCAAAAAAAATGGTTAAATAGTTGGAGAAGTAAGTAGAAGGTATGAAAGAATACATGTCCAAAAAATGACGAGTGCATTTGTAAGTTTGAGTCAATGAAGAGAGTGAAGGAGTGTTTGAAGGGAGTGGGACAAATTTCTGGGGTTTTATCCATGAGATGAGTGTGTAATGTTACCAGTGGTGGAACCCAACTGTGAAAGGAGAAAACTTTTACCTTTCAGAGGCAAGATACAGTTGTCTGCACAATCTGAAGTTTCTGAACTGTAAGGTTCCCGACATAACAAGCAATAAGCGGAAAAAATTCATTCTTCACTTTCCCCAGTGAAATCATTCATTGTAACAACTAATGTCTCCTTCCTGGAGCAGATGGAAAATCACCTGGGCAAAGCTTTGTGGGGATTTAGTTCCTTTTGAAAGGGACATAGTTGCTCTGATCGTAAACATTTTTCATACATTCCCAAAGTCTAATGGGGCCCCATCTTATCACTCCGACTGTAGAGCTGGTGCTGGGATTAACTTGGTTTGAAATACACCAAAGAGAGTGAGTGCTGCATCTTGGCTGAAGAAGCTCATTTTCAGTTGCTACCCCAGGGACAAGTTCCAGCTGAGTAAAGCAGGGCTAACTTCTGCCTTGATAGTTACCACGTCAAATCCTGTCAAATTCCGACATTAATAATTCTTATTTGGAAATTACTCCAGCTGGTGACACTGTGGTGCAGAGCACAACACCTCTGTTCCTCCCCTGGCCACTGAGATTTCCACCTAGACTGCTTATCTTGATGTAACAGCACACCTTTACTGCAATGAAGAGAAAGCTTCAGAGCAAAAGGAATGAGCCCGTCTGCTGACAGGGTGATATTTTTAACAGTGTTGTTAGTGCAGGATTTGCTGACATTTGTTTACTTCAGAAAAGAGATGGGAAGGCAGAGCGGGAGGCGACATTGGCCTTTTGTTTCTGTTTGCTGGGAGTGAAAGAAATATGGGGACTGACTCAGCAATTTGAAAAATAGATATTAAATCTCCCTTTCCCTTCCCAAAAAGCCCCATTCCTGCACTGCACAGGAACGTGCAGGAAGGCTGCTCCACTGCCCTTGCCAAGCCTGGGACAGCATTCGGATCCCTGCAGCTCCAGGGCTCTGGCTCAGGCTGTGCCACCAGTGGGACTGCTCCGGCTGGGAAGCATCCTCACATCCGGTGCTCCAGAGGCACAGGCAGCTGCCCAGCAGCCGATGCAGCGATGTGGCTCCTGCCATGCTCTGTGAAACACAAACTGTGCTGCTCACACAGCAACACTCCAGGGGAGCAGCAGCCCCCTCCCATATTCCCAGTGTGTCCCTATAAATTTAGCCAGGTTCCCAATACAGGATGTGTAAGTTACATATCTACTATTTATCACAGCAGTGACAATGCTGTGATAAATACTATATATATGCTATAGAATATGCATAGATGGAATGCTGTAGATGCAGGAATTCATTCAGACAAGCTACTAAATGGTTATAGATGTGCTCAGCAATCTTCTACATGGCCAAAAGCCTTTCCTTGGACCTAAGGGTTTCCTCTCACTAGACAAGGGCTTAAAAGCAAAATTAACCTAAGAGAGAAGAAATGACTTATCTGATGACTGGAATAAAATAATTCTCCTTAAACTTCGTTATGCAGTTCTATTGAGAAATTAAAACTGCAAAACATACTGATGCTCTGCCTGCTGCTCCACAGCTTGCAGCTACACTCATATCAAATTGGTTCAAAACCCTGTAACACTAATATGGACCCTTCAGGAAGTTATAAGAACTTGCACACATTCATGGAGGAAAATTGCATGGAAAGGGTCATTAAAGTCAGAGATAACATATTAAGGTGCACAAGTCAATGAGCCAAGAAGCAGCAGGAGCCTGGGGGAGTGTTTTGGGAGAGTATGACTTGATGCTTGACCTGTTGAAATCCTCATTTTTAAAGCACTTGGCAGTGGTTGCTATGAGAAATAGGATGCTGAGCTAGATAAACCCTTTGGCCTGAGTCAGTCTGAATGCTTTTATGTTGCTTTGTATTCATGGGGCTGACTGCATTAAGATCCAAATGCATGAGAAGCATGAATTAAAGTTGTGCAGCTCTTCAGGACCTTAAATCTGGCTTTTAAGTTTTTGACTTTACTAATTTTAGTATTGTAGCAATACCATTTATAAATTTGTCTTTGAATTGATCCAGATACTTGCCTCTTTCACTGGGTGGTGTCAGGTCCAATTTACCCTTGGCACTTGTGCACAGCAGTGATTAAAAATTGATTATTTTGCTGTGGGATGATATAGCAGTGCGTGCATTGATTTCCTCATGCACTGCATATATGAATGAATATCATGACATCTGTGAGACTGTTATGTGTATTACAGCAATTTTACGGCAGGGAAATTGAGGCAAATGAAAGCTAGTTTTAAACTATCTAGCTTTAAACTATCTAGTTTTGAACTATCAGAAGGATCCATCAGCAAGCTCATGGCATTGACCAGCCTTGTTCTCATGTAGCACAGGATTTTTATTGCTGTTTATATGCTTAGAGCCTGATATCTATCAATATATGCGTATGTCTTATTTTGGGGATTCGTACCTTGGGTATTGGACCAAGACACAGAAGTAAACCATACAAACTCATAGACATCTGTTAAAATATGTTTCTTTACCATTTTTTAGGATAGCACATGACTGCTTCTTTTTCTGCAAGCCCTAGACTCCTTCCCTTGTTGTTTTTCAGCCTTTCCAAGAATCCGGGCTGTCAGCAATGAAGGACTCCTTCCCTACATGGCTCTGATTCACTCCCCAAGTCACTGACCAGAGGACTGCATGAAGAGATGGAATTAGACCAAAAAAGCTCTTTCTCAGTTTTGTAGGGCATGGCCTCACCTTCAAGCTGCTCCTCATAAACCCTGGTGAAATGGTTGTAAATAAAGCACAAGATGAGCTTTTGTTTCATGGCAAAACTCCCACAGCCGTCTGATATGCCCAGTGTTTCCATCAAAAACATGAGTGGGTTGGTTTGTACAGGGTTTAAAAAAAGCCTTTTCCAGTTAGCAGCACTTAGCAGCTTATTAATGCATCTGAAACCCGACCTTTAGCAGTCCATCCCGGGGGGAGGATCATTAAGATTTTCACTTAATTATTATTCTGACTAAACTCAGCCTGAAAATTTAAGGCTAAACTATAGTCTTGGAACATTGTATGACACACCCTTCTGTTTTGGGGAGAGTTCTTTTTGCTTGGAATACCAGGAACAGTGAGTCAGCTGGCTGCCCTCCCTTGTCCCATTATTATGTTGAATATCAATAGTTTAAGATGGGAATAATTTTGAACAAGATGTTAGTTTGAACATGTATTTTCCTAGCACATCAAGGAGTCTGGAGAAGTAGTACCTTCTCTGATGAATCTTTTGTTGTGCATATGTCCCTATGGAGGTCATTGGAGATTCCTAATCTGCATCCATTCTAATGAATTAATTATTTCTAGGGTTAATTTCCTGTCACAGAGGCCAGCTGGCGCAATCTAAGCATGTAAACTATGGTATGTTACTCCTTTAGCCTTTAGAACAGAGTGGCCATGCACAAATGTTAATTTGCACCTGGTAATTATTTGGGAAAGTGCCACAGACAGAGTAAAGGCATGCCAGGGAGCATGCAAAAAATTTGGTATTGTATAGACAGTCACAGCCCTGGCTGTATTCCGTTTTCTAGCAAAGGCTTTAGCCAAAGGGTGATGCTGTTCTGCCACTGCAGGTGCAAAAAAATCACACTGATATTGAATTTCTGAGTTCTGTTGGGGTACCATGTTTATATCTATAAACTTGGGGGGGTCTATAAACTTAATACCTTTGCAGACATGACAGAAAGCACAGTGTGCTAATCCAGTTTATCACATTTTTATAGCAATGGCTTCACTGGTTGAAAGCACTTACAGCTGTACTTGTGGGAGAGCCAGGGGCTGCCTTGCTTTATAGGGTGACTCTCACAACAGTGTGCCCTTACTGCTTTAGGAACAAACCCTCAGCTGTTTTGAGCCCATTGCTCCCACTTGCCTTTCCTGTGTGCATTCATTAATTTCTCTGCCCATTAAAACCAGCATGGTAAGAGGAACTGGGGAGATGATCTCTGCCTCTCTTTCCATCTGACATGCTGCTCCAGCTACACTTCCTCTCTAAAAAGTCTGATTACCCCTTATAAGAAGCCCAGTGCTGTGAAAGAAAAAGGGGGAATGAGGTAACTGCTGGATCAAACTACTTTAAACCCTCAGTTTTTAGTGCTTTTGAATTTAAAATGTTGCCTTGTCAGCCATTGCAATGGGGCTAAGGCAGAGATAACCCAAACCCAGACCACAGGAGCTCGCTTAATAGCTTGGTACATGTAACTGGGAGATGTAAAAAGTCTGGAAAGAAGCAGCCTCATAAGTCTGTTACCAAAAGAAGGTTTTGCTTGCTAAACTCAGAAGAAAGAAAATTATAATCTGCACCAGAAGAAAGGTGCTGACTGTTCCCAATGAATCACTGATCTCATGGAATGCTTCATTATATTACTTTTATGTCAGCAAAGCTTTGTGAGAAGCACTTCACGATGTGCTCTCAGTACCTTGAATTTACTCGGAAAGGCGAATAGCAATAAATATAAAATGAACTATATTTGTAAATCACTGCAATTTAAGTGTGGGACAGAATGCAAAGTTATGCTTTGTTTTAGAAAGAGATTTTAAGATTGCTTGCCTCCTACAGGAACCTATATATCAGTTTATTTTAGTTGATTGCTTCTGAGAATGTTGCCCATTCATCCCAGCGATGACATAGCAAATTGCTCTTTCCCTTCAGTTTTAAAGAACTAAAAATGATTTTAGATATTGTCATGAGTTATCATTATAAGACTGGGCCAGAAATTTGTACCGTTTCAGTCTATATCTCTCAAGCTGATAAATGGTTGTTATAATGGTGTTTTCATTCATAAGGCTCCAACAGCACAGCTTAAAAGATTGCTAAATACAAACCGGAACACTCTGGCAAAATATAAAAATGTTTCTGCAAAGAATATTAAAATTCCTTTTCTTACAACAGTTTTATCTGTGGTCTGTAAAATATCCCCCGTGTGGAAAGGGGAAGGTGCCCCTGCCCATGGCAGAGGGTTGGAACTAGGAGATCTTTAAGGTCCCTTCCAACCCAAACAATGGTTTGATGATTCCATGATTCGGAATTGTATTTTTCAAGAAAAGCAGTAACAAAACCAGAAAATGTTCCCACTAAAAAGTTGCTGCATAATCTGCATGTTTGTAACCTCTTTTTAGATTTAATATTGTTAGTTCATATGAAATGCTAATAATAAGTATCTTTTCATTTTAAATGGGAAGATGAAAGCTTCACATAGCCATGTACATGGAGTTCTGCTGCTCTAGCACCAGATCACTGCAGTCCCGTGCTGTTTTCTCAGGCAGAAATGTTGCTGAGTACCTCAGCCTTCTCTTTGCCTGGTGTTACCAGTTTGTCAGCCTTTTTTACCGGGGGTTATGCCTTCTTTGACCTTTTTCTGGCCAACATGCCTGTAGAAGCCCTTCTTGTTACTCTCTGTCACTATCCAAGTTCAGCTCCAGGTGTCCCTTGGTCTTCCTTACTCCATCCTTACACAACCAAGTGTGTCCTATAATATTTACAGAATACCTGTCCCTGCTTCCACTGCCTGTACATTTTGTTTTTGTCTTTTAGTTTTACCCTACTCAGCCATGCTGGTCTCTTGCCTTCCTTTCCCAATTTCTTGCTCCTGGGGATTGTCAGGTCTTGTGCTCTGTGGAATATTTCCTTAAAGATCCTGTAGGTCTGTTCTGCTCCCTCGTCCTTAAGGACAGTTTCCTGTGGAGTTGTGTGGTCTAGCTCCTTGAAGAGCTGGAATTTTATTTTCCTAAACTTTAGGGGCTTGTCTTGACCCTTCACCTGACCCACATCTCCTCCATCTCTGCTTCCTCCCTCGTCTCTTCTGAACAGCCTTGCAACCATTGATAGCCATGCTCTTGTCATGGGATTCATCCTACTGAGTTTCAGGAATGGCTTCTAGGTCACAGTTTTCTAGCAGCATGGTGGCTTCCAGTTTCTCCTGTGTGTTACATGTGCTGGGTGTAGAGGCATTCGTGTTGAGGCACTTCAGCTGGGCTGCCTGGAGGAACACCTCTTAATTCCTTAGAGATATTTCCCTGATATTTCCTTTTTGGCTTCTGTTGCATCAGGGGACTCTGGCTCATTTCAGTAAGATTTCAAGTGTTCTCCAGTGTACTCAGCTTATCTCAGAGCAACAAGCTGAGGGTCCTGGATAGCACTGAATCCCTCTAACCCTGACCTGCCATCCGACAGCTTGTCATGTGCAGGGCAGATATTATCGCCCTTGCCCTTCAAATCTCAGACAATCTAGATTGTCTGTCTGGAGATCTACAGGTGTCTGAATCCTTCCATTGACCCAGAGGAAGCTCAAGGAGACAGAGGTTCCGATGTGGACAACTCAGTTATGCCAGATGGGATGAATCCAGGAGTGTATACATAAGTACCACGATTATCTCTGAGGAATTGGCTCCTTTGGTGAGGTAGGGATTTGTACTGGATCCAAGGAGGTGGCTGGCAAACCTGAATTTCCACATCATGAAGTGATCAAACAGATGGTCACATTTTGGCTGCTGTGTGTTGGGGCTGTCTCCATGGAGTATTCTGAGACAATATGTGCCGATATAGACTGAAAGATGTTGTGGAATTGTTACTGTTAGGAGGTCTGCCTTCTGCATGCCAGCAACAGCTACAAGAGATGCCCTTGCACAGTAAAGAGAGCAATATCTGATTAGCAGGGAATAAAACTGTGGCATCAGCAGATCATACAAATGTTATGGTTGCTAGCTGCCAAGAATCCTGTTGTCAATTAATTTTCTCAAAAAACATTCTGCAGAAAATTCTTCTTTGCCTTTGTCACTAGCAGAACAATGATGGCAGATTTTATTACTTCTGGAACAGCAGACTGGGAGGTGGTGTGTCCAGGCAGACTTGCCAGCAGCCCACATGAAGGCAGGGTGTGTTCATAGAGCTCCTCCTTGTCTGCTTTCTGACCTCTCAGGTATGAACTAAGTAGAACAAAACCCAAAATGCTCATTCTCCTATTGACCTTTTTTCTCCTTTTTTAGCACAGGTGGTTGACAGACTGTTCTCAATTTTTTTTTGCATATTTGTTTGTTCTGGTGTAATTTTCTTCTTCTCCAGGGTCTAATCCCTAGCTGAAGGGTATGCCCTGGCACCTGGTGACTTCCCCTGATTGTTGCAGCTTGTCAGAAGACCCAGTCCAGCCTTGCTGGGAATGATCTCACTTCTTCTGTGACCCCTATTTCTGTCTCCAAGAGCAAAAAAATTTAGTGCTGGTCAGTTAGCCCTGAGCTTGCCTTAAAGAAAAGGCAAACTTCTGATGGAAATCACAAGTTTTTGTTCAAAGAAAGCAGCAATTTTAAGGTCTTGGACGACAAGGATGAAGAATCTAGACTAAAAAATAAGGGTGTAGAAGATACTTAAGTCAAGTGTTCTGTTTAGCCTATTCTCTCAGATTTCTTAGCCAGGGAACTTGTTCACACATTCACACCACAAACACTATCCCTTGAAAAAGGACTTTGGAGAGACTCCAACCTGCACAGGCACAATTTGACTTGAATATTGACTCAAAGAAGCAGATTATCAAAATGATATAACTGCAAACCTTTTTACTGTGGTTATATGCATCAACTTTTATCACTGCTCTTTATATCTCCTTCCCATCTACCTCTTATTTTCTATTAAAGGAATTTCCTTAGCCTTGTTGGTAAGTATTCAGCATCCAAAGGACCATCTTAGTCTTATTTGAGAATAGATACAGAACAATAAGGAATTTTGGTGGGATTTTCTTTTATCTTTCTTCTTTCAGGACTGAATTGGTGCCATTACATCTCACTTTAGAATCACAGAATCATTAAGGTTGGGAAAGACTTCTCAGATCATCAGGTCCAACCATTAACTCAGCACTGCAATGTCCACCACTAAACCATGTCTCTAACACTGCATCCACGCACTTTTGAACACATCTGGGGATTGTGATCCCATAATTTCTCTTGGCAGCCTGTTCCA
This sequence comes from Falcunculus frontatus, assembly GCA_013398115.1. Classification (NCBI taxonomy): domain Eukaryota; kingdom Metazoa; phylum Chordata; class Aves; order Passeriformes; genus Falcunculus; species Falcunculus frontatus. The sequence continues at coordinate 398,035 of VZRV01002112.1, forward strand.
ATGCCTGACCATCCTTTCAGTGAAGAAAATTTTCCTAAAATCCAATCTAAACTTTCCCGAGTGAAACTTGAAGCTGTTTTCTTATTGCTGACCCCCACCTGGCTCCACCGTCCTGTCAGGGAGTTGCAGAAAGTGAGAAGGTCCCCCCTGAGCCTCCTTTGCTCCAGGCTGAGCCCCCCCCAGCTCCCTCAGCTGCTCCTCATCAGACTTGTGCTCCAGACCCTTCCCCAGCTCCACTCCCTTTTCTGGACTCACTCCAGCCCCTCAATGTCTTTCTTGCCATCAGGAGGCCAAAACTGAACACAGGGTTTGAGGTGTGGCCTCAGCAGTGCCCAGCACAGAGGGACAGTCACTGCCCTGGTCCTGCTGCCACACTATTGCTGGTACAAGTTGCTGTCTTGTGCCATAAAGTTTGATTTGGGTTTGCTAAAAATTTACAGAGTACATGTAGCCAAGTAATTTTTTTTTTTTTTGGTAGAAACACATCATTCTTTCCTTTCCTGTTCTTAGGAGTTGGCTTTAAAAGTACCTTTAAATGCCTAAACCAGGTGAGATGAGACAAAGCAAGAGAGCAGAGAATGTCCTCTTTGGGAATTATGTCACTCATCTGGGACTGAATCCAGTGACATCTCAAATCAATCACTGATTTATCAAATATTGCCAGGACAGGATAACAGTGCCTGGATAGGCACTGCCTCCTCCAGAGTACTCCTGCTGCATGGTGATGAAGAGACTGTGGACCAAGTGGGCACTAATTCTCTCAGGTAGGCAGGGAATTAACCCTGGAACTGGATCTAAGCAAGTGTAGATGCTCTTTCCATTGATCTACTGACGGGAAGGAGATACTTTTCATCATTTGTTAATGTAGGGATTTTTTAATTTCCTTTGCTGCTTTTTTCCCCAAGAGTCTAAACAAGGGATTCAGGCCAAATTGAACATTTTATGTCAAAGCAATTATCTTTTTTTCTTGTCTTTTTCTGGCAAGAAAAGGATGGAGAGTTGGATGCAAGTTTTTCAAACTTGAGATGCTCCAACTTGAACCTGAATTTTACAAATGAATGAAGAACTTTTCCTATAGAAAATCCCTAGGTACTTAAATGTAAGCTGGTAGACTTCAGAAACTGAAGACAACTTCAAAGAAATATTTAGAGACCTGTGAGAAGAATCTAAACATTTCTCTGTAAGAGAACATCTTCAGTAAACCCTTCCACATGAATTCTAGGTACTTTAGTACACACATTCCTACTCCAGCATCTCCATTCCATCTCCTACACCGTTCCATCTCCAGCTGACATACTCAGCTTGTTCACGCTCATTTTTCAGTCCATAATTAAGTAAAACAGGAAGGAAACAGCCTGATGGTCCCTCAGTTCTTACCCCCAGATGATTTCTCTGCAAGGCTGAACATGGTATGTCCTGATATTTGTTGTTTACTCTTCTAAGGCATTGAGACAAGGATAGGCCCCCGAGCTTCCACTTTAAACAAAGAAATGATTAATTGCATCTCAAAATAGGTGGGATGGATTGTTCTCTAGGGACACCCACTTCACGTCACTGACTGTTGAGGGAGTCTAGAAGTTTAATTTTCAGGCTGATAACTCTAGGTGAGATGACATTTTAGTCACTCATAACATTAAAGAGGTAATTAAAAATGTATGTAGATGTCTAAACTGACTGATAGACATCTAAGTAATTTCTCCTTCTACATCAAAGACAATTTTGAAAATCCTACTATGTATGCATGTGTAGACATATTGATATTTGACAGTTTTCCCTCAGAAACTTATGAAATTTTATTACACTCAACTTCACAAATGTCACCTTAACAATTTTCTTGAGAATTTCTTTAAACTAAAACTGCTGAAAAAGCACTGACAGTCTATATGCAGAGAAAGATGAGTGCACCAAGCTAATTTAGTATTTAAGCATCTTTTTATCTGCTTAAAAATTTACTGCCAGCCAACCTATAATTTGCTGCAGGTTTCATGTAATAAAATAAGATTAGAAGCCCATACTGAAAAGTCCACCGTGGTAATTCTGAGGTGGGAAAAAACATTGAACACTGTAGACATTTATCTTATAATACCTTTAACAGAAAAGCCCTAAGAGTGAGGCTTTGGGCTTTCATAAATTCTAGTCAATAACCTTCATATTAAATCCTGAGAATTTTGGTTCTTCATAAGTCATTTTACTGAACAGTTCTTTTTACTCTAAATGGGGCTTTTGAATGTTGTGGCTTTTTCTGTAAATCAATATATTTTGTGTTTTCTTCTGTACCACTTTGATATCGGTGTAATTTAATGATGACAGCATTCTGAATTCCAGTGTAGGTGTTGGGGAAATCAAGCTGATAATATCAATGATTGACTGCATCAGCGATTAACTGGGAAATATTACCCATGATAGACATAGGTGTAGAACTGTGATTCAAGAAGGGGGAATCCCTCAAGGACATGAGTAATTTCTCATGGTGGCAATAATTCCATCACACATTCTGGTATGAATGTCTCATTTTGTTCTTGCCAAGGTATGGCAATTACTGCAGGGTGTCAATTAAAAATATGACATTTTCCCGGGAAATGTGCCACACATTAAACAGAGGCATTTGACACATGCAAGACATAAAAAGCACATGGAGAGGGACTAATGACCTGGCATCCATTATTTATCGGAAAATGAAAATATAAGAATTGCTAAAATAAGTCACCTTATATGTCTTTACAGTCAACTTTGTGCTTCTTCATCAGTGAAGAATATCAGATTGATTGTATGTGACCTGTTCATGACAAATTCATGTTAACTCTTTCTTATCACTTTATTATCCAGCCAGTGTTTGCAAACTGATTGTTTAACAACCTTCTTCTCTCTCTTTGTGGCTTTCACAGGTTGCCTGGTCAATAAATTTCTGGATTCTTCTGGTTATGCTGCTACATAAAGATAAGTATTATGTTTCCCTAGTCCCATCCTCTGGGACCTGCCTCCACAAGTTCTGACGGAATAATTGATAAAGTTTGCAAGATTATTTGAGATAGTCTCTCAAACCTTTGGAAACTAATTTTCATTTCTGGCTCTGCTGGGTTGGAGACGTTTTCTTACCTGACAACATGGTTACACAAAATCGGCTGGGACTCCATTCAGATGCCCAATCAGTGCTGTCCAGGACTGGAGTATTCAAGGTACCCAAACAGGACTCCTAGATTCATACTCTTAGAAGATTCATACTCTTAGATTCATGTTTTTAGAACATTGTACTGAGTCCTGAAAGTGGAAGAGATTTGTGGAAAAGTGGAATATGTTTGATCAATTGAAAAGCTCTCTTGGCTATGTTTGTTTACTAGTGGTGAAATGCAGTGGTAGAAATGAAGATGTTCACCAACATTTTGGATACTTTGAAACATGTTTCTTCATGTCCTTTTCTTTCAGCAGCTGGAAGCCAGACAGAATATATCCCAGGGCTTCTTAAACCACAAAAGATACCTTCAATAAGCAGATGAATCCCAGCTTTGACCTCTGTTGATACAATGGGAACCAAGAAAACCTTGTCTTGAATGAGGTTGTTTAAGCAGCTGAACCAAATTCTGTTGCACAAGACATATACACACCTACAGTTCCAGCATAAAACTCGTTTTTGCTGCTTTTTTTTCATTTTCCAATGTAATTTTTACTCTAATGCTATTCCTCTTTAAAGAAAGCTAATATTCTGCAATAATCCTACTGAATGACTTAAAAATCACAGGTGGTAACAATGCAGGTCTTGTCCATTGTTCCCCAGCCTGGATTTCAATCTCCTTGGCACTCTCCTCGAAAGTCTATTTTTTCAGATTGATCAAGATAATTAGTTTGTGTTATGGTTGGTGACATTCCTATTCCACCTATTCCCACTGAGACTGGGCCTAAGTTGTCAGGACACACTCATTGCTACGCTGGACCCCTCGCTGCTCATCTGCCAATGTGCAATACTGTAGAACTCCAGATTTATCCTCTTCTTGACTTAACAAATAAACTATATATGTAGCCCTGTGTTGTTGTGATAGATTCATGTCTTTTATAAAGAGATCGGGAATAAATAGTATAGTCTTTTTCTGTTCTTCCGGCCTGCTTTGATTTCAGTTTTTGACAGTGATCACTTTAATGCCCATTTCCCATTGATTGTATCTCCTATATTCATATATACTTGGGTTATCCAGCACATATTCCCCTTTATCAGCACCAGATGTCAGTCATTCTCACTGTATTATCACCTTCCCTTTTAGCTCCCAACTATCTTTTTATATTTTATTGAAAATGGAGACAAGATAACTCAGAGCTGAATCCAACACGCACCAAGGTATTTTTTTGCCACTGTCTCTGCAGGTTATTGTAGCCCAGGTTTTCAAAGCTGTGCTATGCAGTCATTTTCAGTGGGTACCTCTATATCATTACAATAAAAAATGCTCTGGAATGGACACCCCAAAACTATTTGCCATATTCCTCATTGGCAGAGAGGTTTGATCTGGGCCCAGTAACATTCTCATAAATAGTACCCAGGCACAGCTGAGGATGAATTATAGGCCAGGAACTGTTCCCAATAGGAAATTTGGATCTGGCCACTCTCTTTTGAAGGCTATGAGAATTGAAACATATGGATGTTGTCAGATAATGCCAGCTGGCCTCCAGGATAAAGAATAAACAGAGGCACAGTCTTGCTATGGTACAGCCATTGCTTCCAGAGATGGAAGATGCATAAAACTCTAAGAGAATGTGAATCAAAGTTACAATTTATTGCTATTTTTTTGTTTCCTTGCTACATATAGGTTCTACTTAGAATCAAATAGACTCCATTTTCTTCCTTGGAATTTCATACATTTGCAAAACATCTGAAGTGAGGTTCATCTGAACACCGGTAACTCTGAGCTGTTTAGGCACTCTTTTTATCCACAAAAGATGAATGCTTTTAGGGGACAATTCATTTCAGTCTAGGAGGGCTTCTAAATCAGGACAGATGAGTTATGACTCAACAGTGCATATTTCATCCCATTGACTACAAAGAGAACCTACAGTGACCTGCTGAGGGAACCATCTCAGACAGTGGTACTGTGTATAGCTCATCCTTTATTTCTTCTGCCTTCTGTGAGTTTCAGAATTTCAATTTTGCCTTCTAATTTTTTTTTACAAAGCTTTTGCTGCTCAGCAAGAGTTAGTTGACATCATAATACTGAAACTAAGAGACTAAAACAAAATAAAACAAACTCAGGATAAGTCTGCTGTCTTTCAGGTTTTCCGTGATAATAAATGATTTATACTGTGTAATTCTTTTTTACTCTTCATTTAAAAAAGTTCCTTCATACAGTCACATTATTTCTTTCCTGTTTTTTCTGGTTTGCACTTTGCATAGGAAATATGACCAATGTGCATCTTATCTATTCTCCTTCAGAATTTCCCACTATATTTTTACTATCTTAATGATTTTATGTTTCAGAGCCTGCCTAACAATTCTAAAGCCTTCCCAAATTATTCTTTTCTGTAGATGAGAACCAAAGAGCTATAACATAAACTTCTCCTCAGAGTAGTAAATGCAATCATGTATTAATAAACACTCACTCTCAATTCACTCCTTGCCTTTAAACTCTGGAATATTTCTCCCCTATTAGTCAACAGAGACTCCCAAGCTATCTCAATTCAATTGCTTGTTCAGACTGTCAGAATAAATAATTAATGCAGTTCAGTAATCCTGTGCTTTTTTCTCCTGTAACTGATTGGTAGAGGTGTCTTATGAATAAAAAAGCCTCCGATTTTTCCTAAATCTTCTACGCTGCAGAAAAACTTAACCCTCACCTATCAGTGTGCTAGGATATCCAAATACATTTGAGGTTCTGTGTTTTTGTTATATTCAATTACCTTTCCTGAGCTGAGAGTCATTTCACATGACTTGAAGGTCTAGAGAAGATGTTTTTTTTATTCATGGGTTTTGATTTCATGTTGCTGGATGGGAAAACCATAAACATCTTTGCTGATACACTACCCCTTAGCAGAATTTAAAATAAGGCAAATGAACTTTTCTTCAGGGTGGCTGCAATATCCTGCAATGGATGGAGTTGTCTGTTATCCTTTGAAATAGAGGGGAGAGATGCAAATCTCATTTAATACCTCACTTTGTCTCATCTGGTTCATCAATCCCATTTTCTCACCTTTTTCTCCTCCCTTGTCGGTCCTGATTCTCTTTCAATGTTTGTCAATTGTTTCATACGGATATCATGGTCTGGCAATGAAGTCCTGTGTAACTCCTGCATGGGGTGCCAGATAGCCCCACAGGCCCTCTCCAGTTCTCCAACTTCAGGCACTCTTCTGGAGCAGAAGCCCCTTACAAAGTTCTCTCTCTGTCAAGTGAAACTTTCCAACTTACACTCATGCATTCCAACACTTATCAACTTGACATTAAGAGTCCTGGAATGTTTCATTTGCAAGACCTGGCACCAGATTGAATGGTTAAAAAGTTTTGAACTGTTGGGATTGTTCAACCATTGGAAAACATTCACAGAAACAAAAGTTTTCTTCCTGGAAGAGCCTACTTGGAGTTTGAGCTTCCTTGTCAGGGCTACCATGACAGACTTGACATAGGAGAGGGACTTAGGTACTCTCCATGTGTAGATTTAATTCTTAGGAAGAGAAAAATATGTCAGATGAATATTTGATAATGACTAGAGAAAGCTCTGGGAGTAGAAGCAGATAAGGTAGCTAAGAAGTTGGTATTGACAGCAGTGGCTGTCAAGTAGGAAATACAAGTAAGTGTGATTGGGTTTTTCATCTTGTCGTGTTCTCTTTTATGCCACATTAAAACCTTGTGGACGTAAGAACGGGATCTTCTGTTTCCAGAAGATTGGAATGATCCAAAGGCTCACTGGTTTATGGGGACTACCTGAACGTGTTTGGAAATGACTCTTAGCAGCATGAGCAGGCACCAGGTTCTGTAAGTGATGTTTCTTTAGCCTATCCACTCATGGGTGATGTTCCCCACTGCTGCCTGCCTCTCTCCACTATTTCCGTTCAGAAAAAATGAATACATTTGGCCTTTTTCCTCAAAAGGCAAGAAGGTGCTCCACCTCTTTCCTCCTGCAACTTGCATTTCAGCTTGCCTAATTAACTTTCTTACTGCAATACATTCTTAGAAAGAATAAGCTGCCACTGCAATAGAAAGTTCTTGGTTCAAGATGACAATGCCCCAAGGTGAATTTTTTTTTCAAAAGTAGTGTATGCCTTATAATAAAAATAGCATCCATCTTAACTGAAGCGTCTGGAAGTCAAGTTTTCAATCAGTATTCAGCAAAGTATTTCTGTCAGGTCAGCAAACATTGGCAGAGTCTTGTATATATCAGGAAGAACAAAAAAAGTAAATATAAATTGAAAAGTTTAATTCAGAAAACTCAGGGTTTCTTGATTTGTAGCTGTGGAAAAGAAGAGATCAAACAATGTTATTTTTCTCCTTTCTATCTTTCCAAAGACGAGGTGGAAATGTGAAGGAACATAATTTTTCATATTTTCTGAAAGTCTTACTTTGAGCTAAACCTGAATTTCATCTTGGAGATGAATTTACAGCATCTTAGAGTAGTTGTGTGCTTAAGATGAGTCCAAATCACAGAAGCTCACACATTTACTGGAGGGGTTGGCATCTGAGAGAAGCAGAGCTGACAAAGGATGTCCTGCCAATACCAAGGTACAAGCCCTGTATGCTGGGTGTTACATGAGGCAGGCAAAGCTTTGTGGTCTCTCTTGTGCTTTTCCCTTTTCCCACTCCATTGGATCAGATTGCCAACTTTTTTTTTTTTTTTTAAGAAGAAATAGGGGAAACCCCAAAGCATTTATCTTTCAGATATAATACCAGCCAAACATATTAAAGATTTAATAAAAATAGTTTGGAAAACACTCAGATTTAATCAACTTTTCATTTCACTGTGTGTTTCTCCTGAAAAACAGATCAAGTTTTACCAGTCAAGAAGGTGTAAAATGAAAACTAAAGCAGGATACCACTCATAGCAATTCATTTTTCTTTCTGATGAGGTTACATTCTTGCATGGCAAAGTGTCCTAAATTCAGAAAGAACTCAAATTACCATGAAATACCATTTTTAACAATGGACCATTACCTTTGAAATGCCATTTGACAGTAAATATATTTTACTAAAATATTGTCCAAAGACATCTGTCAGGATTAGAGATACATTAGCATAGGGTCTTTATAGCTCAAAGACTGTGATATATGTTTTCTGAAGAGATTCAAGTGCGGGGGAAGGAAGAAATTCTCTTCTCTGACGTTAAGCTAAACAAAATTCTAATTTGCATAAAAAGCCAAGAGTATTCAGCTGCAGTGTTGTGGTAGTGGCACCAGCAGTGCCATCAGTTCAGAAATGTGAGGGTGTAAAAGAGCCTGAAGCATGAAGAAATATCAGCCCACTTCCTTTTCTTACGCAACTTATCTCTGTAGGTGAACACAGTAGATGTGTTTCCACAAAATAAGCTGCACACCCACAGCAAATCTCATTCAGAATAAAACTGCACAGTATTTCAAGAAGCTGTGCTTAAAAATAACAACTCAGACTATCAGAGTCACTGAGAAAAAACAAGTTCTTTTCTATGAGAAAATTCATATTTTGGTTAAGTTTTTCAAGAGATGCCTTAACTCATTTATGGTTTCCAGTTTCAGGTAGCTGGAACTTTTAGCTAATCTCAGATTGGTTAGCATTTCAGATGTCTAGCAATCAAAATGGGGGGTTTTCTTGTTTGTTCGTTTGCCTAAAAACAAGTGTTTGCTGAAAAGCAGAGTCAATTGTTTCCTTCAGTTTTCATCAAACAAGCATTACCTTGGGGGGAAAAGCACGTGCTCTCACGTAGAAATTCTTTAGCTGAGAATGCTTTGAACAAATTGTTTCCTGATCAGTGAGGCTTTAGAAAGAAAAAAATGAAGGAACATAAATGCAAGTCCCCCAGACTGCCTTGCATAAATGCCATCATGAAACCTGACTTCATCACATTTGCTCAGCTTGTGGTCTCAGGAAGTGCCTGGACATAGAGAGGTCTCTACTGCTGTAATGGATAAGTCCATGGCAATGATAACATCAAGGGTGGTTGGGAGTCATCTTTCCTGTCTTCAGCCAAAAAAGAGGAATCTAGTTCCAAATTATCATCCCTGCTCTCTCTGTGGGCACTGGAGAGAAAAAGAAGACCCTCTTCAGGGTACAGGGAAACAGGGACAACTTTTTATTGAGAAATATTAAGAAGTGATTTTATAATTATTATGGCTTATTTACTTCAAAATAATATACAAAGCCTTAATCATGCTAGACAGTACGCAGGGTATAGATTATTTCTCCACATTCTCTTCCCTGTAATGGCTGATCTTCTTAAAGTCCTTAATCTCTCAAAAGAGTTTTTTTGAACACTGATGCGTAGGCATGATCTGAAATTTAAAAGTATGACAAATCTTGCCGTTCAGAGTCTGAGAAAAAGTAAGTTGACACAGTATGTGTTTCAAGAGAGAGCTTTGTGAATGCTTGGGTGTGGAACAAAAGTGGCCAATCTCAATAGATGACACTTTGGACTTGAAAAGGTATTCTGACAGAGCTCTGAAATTCCATGTACACTGATCGCCATGCAGCATCATTTGGGTTGGAAAGGACCTTTAAAGGTTGTCTAATCCACTCCCCTGCCATGAGCAGGAACATCTTCAACTACATCAAGTTGTTCAGAGCCCCGTCCAACCTGACCTTGAATGTTTGCAGGAATGGAGCATCCACCACCTCCCTGTGCAATCAGTTCTAGTGTTTTACCACCCTCACTCTTAAAAACTTCTTCCTGATGTCTAATCTAAATCTGCCCTCTTTCAGTTGAAAACCATTACTCCTTGTCCAATCATAAAATATCTGTCCCCATCTTTTTTATAGGCCGTAATTTTCCTCACCATCTTTCATGGTGCTGTCCAAACCTATTGACTAAGAGTTCAAAACACAGGGTGAAGTAACTGAAGCTGTGTGGGAGAAAATAAGTAATTTCAATTATATTTTTAGTAGAAAAGAAAAGTTGAAATGGTCTTAAACACAGAGACACAAGCCGAATCTGCATAATAAACAGGAAGGTTGTTCTAAAACATCACTACCAGTTTAAGTTTTCCATTCTGAATGCCTGTGAAGTGTGACATTACTTAAATATACTGCACATCATAAAATGTGAACATTGCTCCAGAGTCTAGGCTGTGATTCAAGAAAGAATCCCGTTGGGAAATATTTAAGCATGTATTTAAGTGATTGGATTTTAATGCATGTTTAAAGCTAAGCATGAACAGGGATGGAGTTATGTCTGTGCTTAAATACTTTTCTGAATTGTCATTTCAATTATACTGTCTTAAACCCAAGTACATCTGCTACAATTTCTTAAATTACTTTGGATTCGCTCCTGTGCAAAAGACCTCCATTGGTTCAGCTTCATTTTATTCAAAGTTGGTCTCTAGTCATATAAGAAGTTGCACCAAGGATGAGTCTGTCATGATGGAAATTAAGGAAGGGGTGATTTTTTTCTGTCACATCCCTTAGGCAATATAAATACGCTGTCATTTTTAGTAATTCTGTACAGAACTCTTCAAGCATGTCTATGGTGGAAACCAGAGGTAAAAACATTCATGAAAAACAACCTAGAGGAGAGCAAAAAGATTTTCAAGCACATTTAAAATGGTTGAGGTTTGTTTTGTTTTAAAAACCCCTGAGAATAAAAGCATTCAGTATATAGGTTGGCTACTGGAAAAAATCTTTTGTTTTTAAATATATTGAATTTAGCTTCCTTATGAAATGTTTGTTATGTTCTCAGTTCTTTTTTTGAGCCCGTAGGGATTTTTCAACCTTGTTAAAATGTGCCATCTGCCAGAGACATCCATTATAAAATTACAACAGCATAAATTTATGTGCCTGCTTCATTCTTAAGAGAAACACCAACACCTTGAAGTTAAAAGAATGTAGCAGGATTTTACAGACCAGCTTTCTTAAATTAGGTTTCCTCAATCAGCTCAACACAATCAAATAAAACAAGTTCTCACTAGCACTAAATAGAGAGAAGATAATTTCCCTTGTGGGGCCAGCTAAAGTCATGCGATTTCTCCTATTCCAATTTTCAGCTCAAAAAAAAGTGAAATTTTTGCTTGGCCCCTCAAAATATGGCATAAATTAAAAAAAAAATAAAGAAAGAAATTGGATATAAATATTACCAACTACATAAAGGACTGTACTTTGCTAATAATATTATTTGACTATATGGCAGTCAAAAACTTGTGCTGTTTTGCAAGACCACGGATGTGTTGAGGTATTTTTTAGTCCATTGCATTTATACATTCTTCCAGGAGAGATAAATAGCACCAGATCCCTCCCAGGGTGTTAGAGAACTTAACCCTACAGTTAACTAGAAGTATTCCTATTCAAGTCAATCAAATAGCTAATCTGTAGATATTTTTTTCCTTTTGGCAAAAACTGTCAACAAAGAAATGGATTAAAGTGATAAATTATGGAATATTCCCTGGTTGTGGTGAATGATGCTGAATGCAATCATCACAGAATTCTACAGAAAATCTTAGGTGAGACTTTTCTCTCATATTTTAGCCTCACACGTTCCAGCTTCATTGCTCACAGTTGTACATAATTCATTAATTCAAAAATAGAGGAAAGAACATTTTAGAGAGACCAAAGAATAAGAGATCACCTTCAGTTTACCAGGAGTGGTGGGGGCTCTGTCTCACTTTGAAGGTCATCTCTTTTCTGCCTGTTTTCTCCTAGCCTGAGCTGACTGTGTCTCAAAAATGCCGCCAGCAAAACTCAACAGAATTATTTTCATGGACAGAAGAAGTCACAGTGAAAATTGTTGTGAGAGTAGCAATCCCATAACAAAAAGGAAGACAAGATGCAGATACTCATGTGAGTAGTAATGGAGTAACAAGTGATGGTTAGTGCTGAAAGAGACCAAATCTAAAAGGCTCATGCAGTTTAGGTCAGCACTAGCCCAGGAGTGGGAAGGGCACAATACCTACATAACTTCTGCATGGAGTATGACATTCGGTTTAGATGCTGCTTCCTGGCTTCACCCCACCCAATTTTAGGTAATTAAGAGGCACCTACATTAGTTGGTTTTGCACTGGTCTTCCTTGTAATCACTGGGAAGAGTGGTTACTGAGATCAGGAACACCTGCTGGGGATCCCTTTCTGCCTTTGGCTAGGGAGAGCCTTGGGCAAGCAGGAATCTCAGATGAGTGTCTGAAGTTAGGAGAGAGCAGGTGAAGCCTTAGGGTGCACCAGAGAAAGGTGTTGAATACATATGATACATTTCCATCTCATGGAAACTAGCCAAGAGCTGAAAAAAGGGATTTGATTCAGAGGCTGTTCCTGATGACTTTCTGTCTTCAAAACCCAGTGAAGGAGGAAGTTCCTGTATCATGCTCTGAGGAAAATAAAAAATGAGGCAAAGGGAATGAAATATCAAAAATCAAAAATGTATGTGCATCAGGGAAGGAGCAATATCCGGTCATACCAACTTCACCCTCATTTTTTCCCCTGTGCAGGGATGAAGTACTTACGAGTTGCTTTTCTGTTTGAGTAAGGACTGTAATCATTAGAGGAGTGAGGAGTAACACTGTGCAAGTAGGAATGAAAAAGAAATGAACTCACAGCAGAAAGAAGAAATTAATTTCCCAGCAATGACTGGGATGTCCTGCAGCCTCAGCCGTGCTCTGCAGCCCAAGGTCTGCAGGGGGAATGGTTGTATCAACAGGTGCTGGGAGTGGGGAAACATCCAAACAGTGATGACAAAGGTGGGATTTTTGTTTTCAGCATGCGTCTGTTGATTGTCAGTGTTACAGGCTCTGAGGTGGTGAGAAGCCTGGAATGTGTTTTCCTCATTGTCATCACCTCCATCTCTATCTGTTCAAGCATCATAGCCTGTTCTTAAATAAACTCAGTCTTCCTTTCCTTGTGGCTTAGTCTTTCTCCTCTTTATACAAGTTCCTTCTCTATTTTGTTCTGCTTTGTTGTTTCTTTTTTTTTTTCCCCTCTTCGCAAGAGCTGAGTTTCCTTTGGAGTGTCATTACTGACAAACTCACAGGAACTCTACTTGCTGCCAAGGCTTCTCCCTGCTCCCATCCCCTCCTCATGAGTGTGTTTATTCCTCATGGTTACATTCCTTCCCAGCTACCATCTGCCTATTTACTGTTTTCCTTCTCTTGGACCCAATGCAGTGTCCTTGGGGAATAATAAGATTGCAGTCTATATTTTCAGACGTTTTCACTCCTTTTTGGGCACCATCTCGAAAAAATCTTCATCTGTGCTTTTGGCAAGGGCCTTGAATCAAGGGCTCACGCCAAGTTCAGTGGAATTTAGGTAAGCAACAGCACAAGGAGGATGAGAATATTCTGTCTTTCATTATTTTCTTGCTTTATTCCCTTGGTTCCAGAAATGCAAGAATTTCTGTTGTCAGTCCTTGCAGGGAGTTCACACCAGAAAACCACAATGGTGCTTTTGGTATTCTGCCCTACAAAGAGTTGTGCTTGAAAACTGCCAGTGTCAGCTGCTTTTCCTCATGCAGGCAGGATGTCTCAGCACACACCAATGCAATGTGGCATTAAAAGCCTTCATAAGAACCCCAGCCTCCAGCAAACCTGAAATAATACTCTCCCACCTCTTGGGAGTGGAGCAAGCACCATTACTGCATCAGGAGACCTTCAGCCCCACTCTGCCAACGCTGTGAAATTTGCTGGGTTTAATCAGCCCAGAGAGCATGTTCCTGCTTTGTCAGGGCTCAGATTCAGCTGCAGAAGAAAAATGCAAAGCTCTCACAAATGAAACAAAACTCTTTAATTCTATCCTCAGAAATACAAACTCGTATTTATATAGTTACTTCTCTTTTAAGATCATTTTCCCTCTCATTGGATAAAGTAACTAAATGCCAGTCTGATTAGGGAATTTAAAATTTTGACATCTAGTTCCACTAAGGGTGATGTTTATGGCAATTAAAGATGAATCACATTATTTTGCTCTCAAGCAAAGCTTAAACTCTGAAATGTTTGGACTGTTATTCCTAGAGGTGATTTTACAATGATTTCTAAGACAACAGAGAAAGATGTTTTGGGAAAAAAGAGGAGAGGGGAGGGGAGAGGGGAGGGGAGGAGAGGAGAGGGGGTTTAATGGATAAATTTCTCTTCTTGTTCTCATATATCTGTTTCCTGAAAGTAAGTTTCTTAAATCACCAGCTGATTCCTTATTAAATTCTAGAACAGACAGTTCTTCTACGACTGTTTTTTTCCAGCACTGTGGTTAGAAAACTGAGCCCACCATACTGGGTAGTGATGCCATCCTGATGCACATATGGACACAGTGCTGCTGTATGGGGTTGGGTCCACAAGCCTCTGCTTTGTGAGGCAATGGGCTCCATCAGAGCATCACCCAGGGCTGAAAATAATGCTCAGGGAAAAATACTTGGGTAAAACAGCAGAGCTGAATTCATGGTAAGCTTCATCAAACCAAGAGTGATTGATGTTAACTCCTCCACACATTTGTGTGCTACTTTGAGATGGAAATTCCAGCCTAATATAGAACTGGAAATTTTTGTATTGTTCCTCAAGAGCATTTTGTATTTTTCCTCAAAATTTAAAATAGGAAGGATGGTATGGCAGTATTGCTGCAGAGGTTTGTGTCCCTTAGTTGTGTTATGTATTCTATGTTATTATAATAGTAGTCAAGCTGATAGTGAAATCCTTTGAATTACATTTTCCTATTTGTCATGATCTATCCCTGCTTCATTGTCTCTCTGGCAACTAGGAAATTCAGATCAAAATATCAAAAGTGCCCACAGGCAATTATTGGACTAAGAACAGGAAGGCATTTAGAAAATAGAGAAAGTTTGCAATTACTCTTAGAATTGAGTTGAGACTTTTATCATCTTGTTTTCTTTCCTTGTTATCAGCTGGCATTTGTCTTCCTGTGTACAATGCAAGGGAAACCAAGGCTGCCAGGACATTTTTCAATGCAGCCAAGATCCATTTAAAGCCTGTATTTGGAAGTATCTTTATCTCTTACAACTGTTTGCATGGCATGGCGTGAGGGGATGGTCTCATGAGCATGAAAACTACATAGGTCTCACATTATTCTTGGAGAAATTGCTGAAGTTGAATGACCTGGTACAAGCCAGGTTATTCAGGCTACACACTGCTGGAGGTAAAACCCAGAAAAGATGCTTACATAAAAATATCGAGGGAGGATCTCTCCATCCTAACAGGAAAATGAGGCCAGATGTTTATGATAGGGATGTTTGCACAAACCCTTGCTGGTGGAGGTGGCACTCTGCCCTCCCAGGTACCCCTGGGTGAGCTGTCCAAGCTGAGGACAGCCTTCTTTGCAGCAAAGGAGCAGCAGCTGCTCTGTATCCTCTTGAGACCATAAGAGGGATGACTGACCCTTGCAGCTGTGTCCTTCTCCCCACTGACTGCAAAAGCAAGTCTGGATGAGGAGCAGTTCAGGCATACCCTTGGTCTGTTATATCAGCTCTTCATGAGAATGGTCATTTCGTTGTTCTACTGTCCTCTGGTGTTGTCCAAAACACCTCAGTTCAGCACAGCCATTAAATATGTGCTGAGCCCGTTCTTCTTTAGGAGACTTTTGTCATATTCAACATCAGTATTAAAGACTTTCATTAAGGGAGACATTTCATTGAACTATGGGTGTTCTGATGTAAATACTAATTGAAGTTAATAGGTTTTCTGCTCACTTCCACATTATTAAACATTATTAAATGGTATTAAACAACACTGTTTGCAAGCTCTTTCAGACAGGTGTTATCCTTAAATGACATTCATGTTTAATGTCAACAAGCTAGAAATGTCAGTGTCTTGCCAACCTGTGATTTCATAACTCCTCCTCTACAATATTTCAAACAAATCACCTCTTCCCTTTTCCTCCCAGCTTTGAATGGAGCGCTTCAGAATACTGGAGTAAAAACATATCCTTTCTCTGCTCTAAACACAATGTAGTTTTAAATTTAGGAGCATGTGGAAGCTCCTCTACTGCATCAAGCTAGGTGGGATTGATCTCACTAATTTTAGAGGTCTGAAAGTTGTGCATTTGATCTAGATGAGTTGTCAGAGTCTAGCTAAGGTCAGTTGATAGAGACAGGCACCTCACCATAAGATTAGGTAGGTAAAATATGTAGGATTTATCACTTTCTTGGGCAACTGCTTGTCATCAGCAATTACAAAAAGAGTTAAGACAATTAATTAGTCTATAAGTTTTGAATAGCTAAGATGAACTTTTAAGAAGGCATTTACCACTCTCCACTGGATCTAAAATCTTTCGACCCTGGATAATAAGGAGCTCAAATTGCTCATTGAGCTTCAATCTCATGCTAGTTGTTAAAATTCATCTTAGACACAAAGGTAAATAAATATGAATAAAATTCCAAGGGTATTTTAAAAATGGTGGATTAAAATCAAGCAAAATTGTATTGATTTGATCAAAAGCAGATGAGATTTTATTTATCTTATTCCCAATAATGGCTTCAAAACCAGAAAACACAGACTTCACCAATTTTTTTTTAATAGTAAAAACTTTTTCCTCAGCAGTCTTGGTGACTCAGCACTCAAATTACCATATTTCGATATATGACCCAGTGTAATTAGGACAATATTTTTTTTAGCTGGTTGTTACTTTTATGCTGTAGCTGAGTCTCCAGAACGAGCAATTTATCTCAGTGACGAGCCTGCCCTCTTTTCAGTATTAAATGGCTCATACGTTGTAGCTGTTACTTGAAGCAGCAGGAATTGGAAGACTCTGGACTGTTCTTTGGAAAGCTCTTTTCTGCCAAATCCCCTCATTTCTGCAGTGGCAGATGTTTGCATTTTAAGACCTAGTTGTTTCATGAGTTTTCATGTTAAATGGCACTTTCTCTGTGCTTGCATAGAACATGTGAGAATATTTCACAAGACCCTGAGGATGAAATTAATCTCTCTCAACTTCAGCCATGCAGAGTTTAGTTTATACACAAAACTCGTTGTCCTTAGCTCCCTCTCGTCAAACACAGAGAGATGAGAACGTGAATTGGGACTCAAAACTGTTTCCAGCTCCCACCTGGGTGTGTGGAGGAGCATTCCCTGGGGGTACTGCTCTGCCTGGCTGTGGCGGGCTCAGCCTGGACAACCAGCTGGGTTAGAACCAAATGCTTTGGTTTTAAATAGTTAATGTTAGAGAAGATGCATTCTTGTACAAATCTGCTTTACATGGCAAATCAGACCCTCTGCTGCACAGGGCTTGGGAAGGCCTCAGGGAAAATTGTGTAAGTCTCTTTTTCCTTGAGGCAGCAGCTCCTGACAGACACATGGGATGCAGCAACAGCAAGCACGATCATGGGAGGACAGACAGGTTGAAAAAGATATCCCGACACAAGGGGACAGTGTAGGGGCAGACAAAGCGTGAAAAAAACCATCCCAGAGCATGAAGATGGGATGCAAAAAGAGTGCAAAAGCAGCAGCAGACCCACCACTATCTGCCTTGATATGAGTGACTCTGGCTGGCAGTTCACTGGGTCCTGTTCTGCCTCAGAGCAGTGGGGCAGAGGAGAAGGCAGGGAAGAAGGTAAGAGACAAGAATCTGCAAGCTACAATATCCTCGTCACTTGAGGCTGTGGGACAGGAGTGTGGGACATCAAACAGGTACCTGATTCACAGACCCGGTGCAGTAACGGGATCTTGGCAGTGGAGAAGGAAAGGTCTCTCCTTCCTCAGCTCACAAGCTCGTTTGATCTGTACCTTGATCACAAACTCTCAGTCCAGAAAGAGAAAAACATCCAATGATTTGATCTGCAGCGTCAGCCCAGCCAACTTCATTAGTGTATTAAAAATGGATTGATGCAAAACCTCTCCCCAGTGCTCATCCCAGCATATGTGTGGATACAAAATATCATGCAAATTAGGTAATTAACTGGGTTTTGCTTCATTAATAGATAAATCAGAGCAATAAGAGTCTTCCTAAACACTAGCTATGCATTTTTCCAAAAATAGGACATCTAATGCAATTATTTATATTAGATCTTTTGTATGTGATCACAGAGCATAAAAAGAAATTAGAGTTCCATGTTTATTATTATTAAAGAATCCCTCTAGCCTCTTTATTTTGTTTGGCTTAAAATAGACAGCGATGTTTCTATTGTAATTCGTTAATTATCAGACTCACATTTTAAATCATAAGTCAAAGATTCCCACTTCCAGCTTGTTCCTTTTTGTACTGGAGTTCAGGGTATGTTGGAAGGACAGAAAGCTAAAGCTGAAATTGTAATAAATCCTCAGATGAGCAAAGCAGCAAGATGCCATATACTAATCTGTATTTTTGAATATTTTGTTTAGAACAATGAGTGAACTTCAGCTTTTGAGCACTGGCTCTTCCATGGAGCTGAAATGCCATCCGAAGGAAGGTCCACTAATATTTAAGATATCTTGCTTAGTTTTCCCACCAGATCTGCCAGTATATGTGACGACTTCATAACCACATATGATAACTTCAAAAGTTTCCAAATATGTGTTCATAGCTGTACACTCCATTATATAAATCTGCTTGTAGAGGGAATTAGAATTTCAATTATGCAGTAATTTTTAAGGTGTTTCTATATAGCGGTATTTTAGGCTAAAATACTTTTGTTACTTCTTCTATGCCACAAACTGGGCTTATTAAGCAAGAAATAATTAATTAAAATTTTGATAACTCCATCATGTACATGAACTGTCAGTTATGTGAAAATGGGCATGAAAATTATCTCAAAGTTAACTGCAATGTTATTGTCTCATCATAACTACAGTGTCATCATAGTAGCTGTTCCTGAGAATATATCACTTGTGCCTTTTCTTCTGTCAGAGTAGGAATTTATTTCTATAGAAAGATATTTTAAATTTTTTTAGCTAACACAAAGAAGAAATTTAAGACATTAAAACCTCATCAGAATAGATAAAAATTTCACGTTGTCTATTTTGAGGTGGTTTGTTTTCCTTTTTTTCCTGTTTTTTCTTTTTTTTTTTCTCCTCTCCTGAGCTTCATCTTGAATATCTTCACCCATTCAAGGACACCCTTTCAACTAAATTATTTCTCACCACACTTTCTCCCTATTAGATAGATGCTTCATTTTCATATAAGGAGGTGTTACTGGCAGAAGAGCATAAAGGAGCTTATTGTTTCTTGCTCTGTGTCTCAGGCTCAGTTCTCAGATCAAAAACCCAGAAGTTTCAACCTCCTTATCTACTCAAAAAAACATGCTTAAAGGAGCAAATCTGTATTTAATCCATATTTAAGTGGTAACTTTGGAGGTTTTTCTTACTTAAATACATTGCAATGCTGGAGGATGAAGCAGGATAAAGCCTTATCAACAGTCTTGCAATGACGGCTGCTGTTTGCCCATCCCAGATGCGCCAGCAGCCACTAAGCCAAAAAAATGAGAGTCTCTTCATAAAATCACTACATGAGGCAGGAACAGCTGTGCAGAACTGCCTGCTGGTGTTTTCTGGGGGAGCAGCGCCTTGCCTGGTGTGAAGGCACATGGCAGTGGAACTGTGTATTTTAAGGACGAATACAACAAATCCATGGTAACTGGAAGGCCATAGTTCCATAGTACACTACTCCCTTTGGAGCCTCATCCCCCTGGTGACTCTGGATGCGCTTTGCACCTATCCCTGAGATGAAAAAGAGAGTTCTTTTACAAAGGCTCAGCCCTTATATATCACCTTTAGCATATTCCATTCCTGTAAATGCTCGTTTATCTGTAAAATGCCATATGCCAACTTGCTGATAAGAATTCGAAGTAATTTTCCTACTCACATATGTGACAGTAAATATTCTTTCAGTGGAAGTCTCTTCAGGACATTGCTGATCTTATAACCCAGCCAACGTTGACTATTCTGTGACTTGAGTTAGAGACTTAAACAGAAGGATGCTGATATCAGCTAGGGATTATTAAACTATTTGCTATTTCTGTTGCTACTTCTCTGGTGAAGCTGGTGCCTGCAGCAGTTCTGCTGGCACTGGGGCTGATCTCTTGCTCATTTATCTTTTCACTGAGCAAAGGGGTTTTCCTCTACTCCCTTTTATCAGCCAATATCTAGTGTGTCTGAGGTATTTCCAGCAACACCCTGACCTTCCCGATATCATTATGGCTCTCAAAAGTGGATATGGTTATTCTTTCTTGCTTGTAGCTCTTTGGGTGAGCCTGTCTGGGTGTAGACCAGAAGATGAGCCAGCTGCTATCCTTCGTTATCCTCTTTAAATGCTAATCTGCCCTTGAATGGAGGTCCCAGAGTGCACAGTATAGACATATATAGCATTAGAGCAGCTGTCTCAGTCCTCCTGACAGAGTTTTGGTGGTGGCTCTCAGCCAGACATGAAGGAAACAGCTCTACCTCAGTGGTGCAATGCACCTCCACCTCTGCAGCAACACCCTCCTCAGCCAAGTAACCCATGGCCTCATTAAAGCCCAATTCAGCTGCATCTATCGCAAACAAATGCTTTGTAGTGGGAGAAAATATTTCCACCACAAGTAAATCAAATTAGAAAGTAGTTTTGGTGACTTCTTCTCTCATTTTATGCAGTGGTGGCAGGCCCTGGGCACCTTCCCAAGCAGACATCTGGCCTCCTCCATGGTTACTCCCACCCGGCTTCTATAGCACTTGGGTGGTGTGGTCCCAAACCAGACCATGCAAGGGAGTCACAAGAGACATGTTGAATTTCTAAAGCCTGGTCTCCTCTGTGACATTGAGGAAATCTTTCAGTTTTCCTTTCTCTCAGTCTCCAGAATGATTTTGTGTTGCAGGGTCCTCAGAGCCTGGAATGGATCCCACACAATAGGGTTACGCTGTGAGCACAGCAATAATAAAAGCAGAAGCCAACAGCACATTTGCTGCAAGATATCCCAGATAAATTAATTTCTGAGGCAATTCCATTGACTTTGATGGACTTATCCTGTGAATTCAACCATAACAATGAGAAGCCAGTGTGAAAAGTGCATGATTTCTGCCATTTCCACACTGATTTATTGAGAAGAGTTTTGGGAAGGCAGAAGATTGATGAAGGGTGAAGCAGAGGAGTCTCTTGTGTAGCACACCACATACATATTTCACCTGATTACAAAGCCAGCAATATTTTTTTTTTCTGACACAAAAAATACAGATATATTTTAATCAAGTATTTTGAAGTATCTGGTAGAAGGAGCTCTCCTGTTTCATGATGCTCCCATTTCTCTGCTCTTGCCAGGACCAAGTTAGCAAGTCCTTACAGACAAAGGCATCGTGGGACTCTTCAGAGCTCAGTCCAGCCAATGGAGGACCTTCCTGCAGACACTTGTTTACCTGTGATCAGATAAAATGGGGGTCTGAGAGACAAAACCTACGAGCTGGACTCTGCCTGAAGGAGGAGGAACAGAACTGCTGCAGCCCATGGCAGGTTTTCACCCCTCAAAACCCAACAAGTAAAGTGTGGATAACAGTGTAGCTAGGCTCATTTTACCAATTACGTTATCTGAAGAGCAATGAGAAAATTTCAGAAGATGTAGGAAAAGGGGTCAGGATGCTGAGAGCCAAGTACCTTCTAGCCAGTCAGGTCCTTTAGTGCTCCTCACAATGGTCCTACTCCCACCTCTTACACGAAACTGAGTTTTCCCAGATCCTGGAAGCTGGCTTGGTCAGACACTACAAACCAGCCCCCGGGAGAGCAGGCAGCACATATCCCAGCATTGCTGGGATGGGGCTGGAAGCAAATTCCCCTTCTAGCCTTACGGACTGCTAGGATCCTCTGCTGCTCCACACAGATAAGCTGAGGCCTCAGTTGTCACTTGGAAGATTATTGTGTTTGGCTATTAAAAGAACAGCGTTAGCAAATAGGAAGAGGCAACAAGGAGACTATGGATTATAGTTTGACAACGTCACCCCGTGTGGGGATTACTGGCGCAGGCAGCAGGCATCTGGCACAGAGGGATTTGCAAGGATGCTGCCTGTAAGAAGAAGTGTGGGAAAACACTGTTATCCTGAATTCCTTTGGAAAACCAAAGAAGTGATTTGCAAAGCAGTTTGAGGAGGCTCATGGTCACATGTCATACACTTGATGCAAATAGGAATCAAATGCTTTAACTGAAAACAGAGAAAAAAGAAAGACCTCTGTTTCATTCTACGGAGCCAAGGGCATAGAAGGTTGTAGGAAGAAAGGATAAAGGAAGAATATTTGATAAACTACATTGACCAGAGGAAGCTTGGAGTACAGAAGGCAAAAGCAAAGCGTGGAAAAAAAGGTATGACTAGAGGAATCTGGGGAAGGAGGGAAATAATATGACCATATCTCTGGGAGATGGTCAGCAGAAAGTAAAATTGCCATAACAGGGATAAAAAGGAAAAAAAGCAATATAACTGCTTTATTTCAATTTCCCTTTAAAATTGCTCCCTACTGCTAGTGTTTCTAAAGATAGACTGCACTAAGAAGCAGTTACTGATTTCCAGAAAGTACTAGGTTCCCAAATGGTTTGGATATTGATTTAATCTGTTATACTGGAAATCCAGTACCGGCATCAAGATGAGGAATGCAAGCCACCAGAAGAAAGCCATAAAGGGAGAGCTGTGATGAGAGAAAGCATTAAGTAGCCTCTTCCTGCCCTGTGTTAGAATCTGAGTCTCTGTGTATGGGCTTTAATCTGTTGTGCAGTCCTGGTTGTGGTGATCACAGAACCAGCAAGTGTGTTAAGAAGCAAGAGTTACAATTTGGATGAAGAGCTTGAATTTGAGCTCTTACTGAGACTTACTCCTTCACTGTATTTCATAAATCCAGCATACTCAGCCTTCTCATGTACCATACCAGTGTGAAGGACCAGCTTCACTGAATCACTGCCAGTTTGTACTGGAAAGACATTAAAAAGGGTGTCAAAGGACTGAAGATGTGAAGAACTAATCATATTGCTGACCCTAAGAGGTAGAGTGCAGCAATTGCTAACCACAAAAACCAGCTTTCACGTCTAGGCAAAAGCAAATATCAGTATTAAAGGGCAATACCATTAACAAGGTACCAGATAAGGAAAGTAGGTGAAATTAATCTCTGGGCTGAGAGGCAACCCATGGTTCCTTAGACACACAAGCATCCACCAGCTCTGTGTTGGGACAGCCACAAGGTAGAAACACTGGAAGGGTTTATGGAAGAGCAAAGTTTTTAAGACCAATGTGTAGCAGGAAGTGATATGAAAACAGAAACCAATAGAAGACATGCATTATCTCTTCATTAGGGAAAATCCCTGTGATGCAACATCTCATGGAGTCCTAGCGTTGTATGAGTTCAGGCAAAATGTGGTCAAAAGCCAGTGAGTCATACAAACAGTAACAGCTTTCCAGAATTTTCTGCACATGTTGAATTCATATGAGAAAAAAACATGTAGGCCTGGAAGAGTTTGTTGAGCAAACTAGAAATTTTCTAGAACTAATGAAGCAAAACACCAAAACATTTGTGTATATCAAGTGGTCAGTGGACCTTGTGCACTTATCAAGGTTTTCTAAGAAAAAAGGTTTTGGAAGTTAATTTGGATTTTGGTTGTAACTTGACAGTCTTACAAAATGCCATGAAATAGTAGAATGGTTTTTATTATCAGTCTTGCAAAATAGAGGATATGGAACGGAGATAGGAGCATAAGATTATTCTGCAAGAATATTTGTAGGAGTCTGGTGAGTAAAGACAATTATCCAAAGTTCCCTAAAGGCAGGCATAAAATAGGAATAGTGAGATAAAGTTGAGAAGCTGAAAATTTAGGTTGAGCATAAGCAAATCTGATTTGTTACACAGACAGAAGACAAAATTCATGTTCTTCCATAACAGAAATTTCATGGGTTTTGAGACTCAGGAAAACTATTTCGATCGTATGCCAAATCACTGCAACCTTTCATTTCTGCATCAAAATCACAGTTTTGAGGTCTAACCTGCACACTACAGAATGAAGTCTTAGTCTTAATTTTTTTTAATCATACAGAGTCCATCAAGCCCTGAAGAACTGGCCCAGTGATGAATTGCTTTCCATGTAAAAGACTTGTGTCCTTATTCTCGTATCGAATGGTTTTCCTGCAGCTTCCAGACACGGGGCTCCTGCTATGCCATCTCCACCTGCCCTGCACAGCTGTTGAGTGCTACACAAACATCCCATTCCTCCCAATGGACTCCAGTTTCCAGGTTGTTTTGAAATGTACTCTAGGAACAGCTCAGCAGTGCCACAGAGATGCTGCATACATGATAGACATCTGAATTTATCGGGTGAGTCCACACAAAATGCCAGCCAACATCTTCCTAAAGTCATTCTCCTAACTGATGTCATCTTCCCATTCTTTCTCTAACAGACTTTTCCCATTTCTTCCTCCCATGTTAACAGCACCAGCACACTGGGAATTCATATTCATTGTGTTATCTACTGTGATCTCATTGTTTTTTGTTCTGGGGATGCAATTGCTCATCTTGCAAATGTGAATACATTCTTTGTTTCTAGATGCATAATCCAGCACTTAACTGTGATGGAGCACATGTTGACAAAATGAGCTGCTTAACGATGTGCTTGGGCTGCGTTTTCATTATTTTTTATCTGCCAAACCTCGCATTATCCAAGAAGTTTACTACTATTGATTTCTTTTTCATTCCAGAACATGGGGAAAGGTGTTGAATACCATAGCAGAATGGTTTTTTTCCCAGTTATTTATGTCTTTCCAGCAGGAAGCGCATGCATTTACAATTTAATATTTCATTATTATATTTAATATAAGCCACGGTGATTTAATGTACAAATACATGCATGTATCAAAATGTTGTGCAGGAGTAAATCAAATTACCATTATTTAAATAGACTATGCCAGCATGGTTTCTTTTTTCCTGTAAGCTTGGAGATTAATTTTTAAAAATCAGGTTTATCTGATAAGACATATTTTCCATAATATCATGCACATTTAAAAATCATTTCATGGCATAAAATTTACTGGGGTTTTTTTGGGATAGATGCTTGATTTGGGGTTATAAAGCATCTGTTGCCGTCATATTTTACATTAAGTTTTTTGAAAATAAAGTTGTTGGAACTTTTGTGCTTAAATCTTTTATCTAACAAAATGTATTATTTTTTTTCCTTTGTGTTTACAATTTAAAAAGTGGAAGGAACTACTGGATGTTTCCCTTTGTTTGTTTCCTCCCACCCTGATTTTTTTCTTGCCCTTTTTTCTCCATTTCCTTTTTTTCCTCAGAAAAAATGTAAAGTGAGGTCTTAGATTGGAAAGTAAAGAATTTGAAAATTATGAAAACTAGAAATTTATCACTTCTTTTTCCTAGGAAATAAAAAGTTTACTACACTTGAGCAACTGACATAATTCTTGACCATTTCTTTTCAATTGAATTTATGAGAAAAAAACTGTCTAATTTTGCTGGAGTTTGGTGATATTTGAATTGAAAATTTTAAGGTATTTGATTTAATTTAGAGGAGATGGTGGAAAAAAGCTGGTGGAAGGTCTGGATGGCACCTCTTTTGAGGAGCACCTGATGGCTGAGGGTTTTCCGGTATGACCAGTGTACTCCATTTGCCTATTTAAGGTAATGGTGGATCAGTTCACAGTTCCACACACTGCTGAGGGAAAAGGGAAAGAACCTGATCTGTAGGTTAAAAAAAGTCTCTATTTTTCAACAATTTCCATGATGCTTTCACTTTTGCTTACTAATGTCAGGTAAAACAATCCCCTCTGGGAATTAAAATCCTTGCACTGTGCTCCAGGAAAAGACATTGAAAGGAACATTTGTGTCACTGACTGATGAAATTAAAAGTATGCCAATCTTTTCAAATAAACATTGAATGAAGTCCAAGGAGAATTTGTCAGTAGCTAAAATATAAGATTTTCTTAGGAATGCATTATTTGCAGTGCATTTGGCAATATAGTGGCAGGTCCTAGGGAAGTGGAATGCAAACGTGACTGGGTTGGGTAAAGGAGGTCACAGAAGACAAGAAAAGGTCTCCTGGAGCACTGACAATGTTCTAGAAGTTGAAAAGCTGACAAGTGTCTTTTTCAGCTTGTGAACAAAACTCCCAAGTGGTTGAGATTTATCAATTTCATTGCTGTAAAACTGAACCACATATACAGTTTTTGAATTTTTTAATATTAAATAAATGGACTGACATTTTTTGCCTTCTTTTGCCCAGTTTCCTATGTTTATGCAGTTGGTCTTGTTTGTCTGTCCTTGTCCACCAATTATTTTAACACCTCCAATTTTAAAATCATCATAAATTTCTACACTTTTTTTTAAAATAGTCCATAAAGGGATTCTATTACTTTCCCTACAGGGAAAGAATCAGTATATTAGAGGTCAAAATCCACGTAAGAGAGGTCTTTTGAGACTTGCTTCATTAACTGCATTGCCTGACTCCAAATAACCTAAGAAAGAGTTAGAACACCTCCATCTATGATTAGTAAAGCCTTCCCTACTTCAATATCCCACCAAGGTTATTCATTTAAAAGCAGCCTAACTGCACGATAAAGTTCTTATTGTTTCTTAGCTCTGATGGGAGAGACATTGAAAGTCCACATAAAGGAATACAAAAGGCACTGAGCTGCTTGGAGAGGGATTTTGACAAGGGCATGTAGTGACAGGACAAGGGGAAATGGCTTTAAACTGAAAAAAGGTGGAGTTAGATTAGATGGTAGAAAGAAATTCTTCCCTGCGAGGGTGGTGAGGCCCTGGCCCAGGCTGCCCAGAGAAGCTGTGGCTGCCCCATCCCTGGAAGTGTTAAGGCTGGGTTGGACAGGGCTTGGAGCACCCTGGGATAATGGAAGGTGTCTCTGGCCATGGCAGAGGAATTGGAACTAAGGTTCCTTAAGGAATCCTTAAGGTTCCTTCCAATCCAAACCATCCTGTGGTTCTCTGATTCTACTTTTGCAGTAGATGATGAGGTGAGTCCAGCAGCTCCCACTCCAAAAAATGGTGTCTTGAAGTTGACTGGGAGTGTGATGGGAAGGTGTTTGCACTGGTGGTTCTTTTTCCACAATACTCAGCTTCTGTACAGTTCCAACGTGCACTTTCTGGTAATGCTTTCAGTAGAGTAGTCATCATCTCTCCTTTGGAACCTTCTCTTCCAGCTTCTGCCATGAAATGATTGTGCTTTAAATGGGTTTGGGTTTTGCTCTTTGCACAGTTTCCTTTTGCAGTGATACCTGCTCTAAGCACAAACAGGCTTTCTGTTCCCAGGTCTCTCAGTCTAGTTTAAGAAAGTTTAAATTGCATTAACAGAAAACTTTGTGTTAAACAGTTTCCACTTACGGTAGAAGGACAGAAGGTTTCATTGCTCTGCATTCAGTATGCAGAACGCCTCCCTGCCTTCAGCTTCTTGCAACTCTAAGTCCTCCCTGGAGGATAATAATTTCTCAACAGTAACAGCAAAAATATCAAGTAGAAACTTAAAGAAACACAGAATTTTTCACCCTCTAGGGTGTCACCAGGTGCAGTAATCTGCCATTAGATCCCCCTTTATAAAGCAATGCAAGTGCTCCCTCTACTAGGTTATAGCTGCAGTTTCTGAGTTTGTGCAAAGTTTGCAAAATGCTATAGTACTAAATGGTTTCATGGCAATGCTAGCAAAACAGTTTTCTTTAAAAGCAGAATATCAACAGCAGTGGAGTTCATAACATGAGGTAAAGCTATAGTATTTAACATTTCTGGGGCAAATTTGCATTTGAATATGGATTGGGATATGTGGGTAGGGTAGGTCTAAGTGTCATTTCAGGTTGTAAAGGAATGCTCTTCCTCCTTGGACTTTAGGAATGTAGAGTATAAACAAAAAATTTCCTAGTGCTGAAATGCCAGAGATGACAGCAGGAAAATGCAAGGACAACATGCCAAGGCACAGCTACATGTTCTCAGGGAACTCAGAATGATTTTAGAGACTGCTGAGCCACATAATGTGGCCATTGCATTCACCAGTGAAATACAGCCACGTCTGGGTGAAAACCAGCATCTGCTTACCAGAGCAGCACCTGCACAGTGCTTGGAGCCAGGCAGTGCTCACCAGCACTGCATCTGACCTGCACAGCAGGGGGAATAGGAGGAAGAGACAAATGCAATTATCCTCACTGAAAACCAGCCAAGACAGTGAGGACAGTGTGCTCACTCTTGCAGAACAAGAACTAGAGAGCATTTTTAGTGATCCGCAGCTGCAAAGGCTTGAGGTTTTCACCCTATTCAGCCCCATGCCTGCATCTTCAGCTGCTGCAGCTCTCCCTGCCACTTTGGGCATCCAAAATACCATCTCCTTCCTCATCTCACCATCAGATGAGTGTGGGTGAAACGTGACCTGTTTCTCCACATCCAGCAGGACCAACACATGGAAAGTCACAGCTGTCATACCTGGGAATATCTTTCTCTGAAGGGCCAGGAACACAGGAACATGAAGGTGGCATGAATAACATGGGCTCCTTCTGTCGTTTCTTACTGCTCATTGGAGCCGTGAGCCCTGTGCCAGTGTGGGTCCTGCATGCCTGATGTGACTGCAGGCAGTTATCCCACCAGAGAGGAGAAGTCACTTCATGGGAAGGAAATGGAATGAAAAAGGATCAGAAATGGAAAGATAAAACTGAATTATTAAAAGCTCAACTAGCTAGTGTCTGCACAAAGGACATATAAATGATACAATACTGAGTAAAGTCTTTTTAGTTCGTTTGGTATTTGCAATAGACTCCTTAAGCCTTTGATTCTATGCAAAGTTTTTAACATTGCAGATGAATATAGCAGATAAATATTGATTTAGAACATTTGGCAAATGGTCTATTGAGTTCTGTATCCTTTTTCAAACTCTTCGGGGGAAAATTATCAGACTAAAAGAAGGCAGCTATGGGAAAATTTCTTCACCAGTGAAATTTCTTTGTACCCATTTTTTAACCAGGTTTTTTAGCATGGTCATTAATTTTTATGCTTCTTCCTTATGGTTATGGTTTAGTGTTGAAATATTATTCAAAATAATGAAGATGTTTTAGCTAGCTGTGTAAAAATCCCAACTTTTCTTCATCAGGCTGAATTTTGAGCCACAACCATATCTCACAACAGTGAATTCCAGGGATGATTTGCACACAAAATGTATTCCAGGAGAAAAACAAATACATTTGCTGCCTTTTATTTTTGCCCAAAACCCAGAGGCGCAATTCCAGATTTCCCTGCAGAGGATCATGGTATCTAAGGCGAGCAGACAGCCTGCTTGATGGAGCATAGAGTATTCACTCTGTGCTTCCTTGAGTAACTGAGCCCACCTTTCCTTACCAGCTGAAAAGAAACAGCAGTGCAAGGCTGAATTTTTCCACAACACACCAAAGAACACAGGACTACCCCACAGCTGCTCTTTCCTGCAGATCCACCGTGCTCCTGCAGAGACCAGAAGCCACCATCAATCTTCCTGTGTGTATGGAGCTCACAGGAAAGTGTGAATTGATAGTAAAATATCTGGGACAAAAAGATCTGGCAGGAAATCATATCCAAACTGAAATAAGCACAGCCCTACATATAAAATATCCTAAAAGTATTTGCATGTACATAGATACTGTGAAAAATTACACTCCACAGTCAGGCCAGACAGACCCTGAGTTATAGGTGCAAACTGCAGCAGTGGAAATGTTAAGAAATACCTTTATAAATGTATGGCTTTTAAACCCTGGAACAAGCTGTTGAGGCAGGTTGTGTAATTGCTATTGGTGCTATTCGAGGCTGGATTTGTCAGTGCCCTATTAAGGATGATACACATGGAGCTAAATAATTTCTGCCATGATGCAGCTCCTTTCCAGCCCAAATTATCAAAGGTAAATGTGATGTGCATCAATACATACTAAGCACAAGGAATGAAACTCCTGCTTTAATGAGATCAACACATAGAAAATATGCATCCAATAAAGAACCTTAAATAACCCAGTTGCAGGAATGAGCATTGCCATGAAAAGGTAGAAAAATGAAAGCAAGAGGTGTTCAGACAAATGTGTGAAGCACCTGAAGAGGAAATATCCTTTTATATCAGAACTGAATTGGTATATTGATTCAGTAGTAATCATACATTTGAAGCACAAAAGCAAACCATTCTTTTCAGCCTTTGACTTTTTAGCTTAAATCATGCTCTCTTCTCTTATTAAACCACATTTTCCAAAGGATTTCAGAAATGCTTGCAACAAATTAGAAGCAGTTCAAATGACAGCTACCAGCCTGTTAGCTGCAGATGGAGAGCTGGGGAAGAAGTTTTAATAACAATGACAATAACAGACAACAGTATTTGGAGACTTTTCTTGGGAGAAATGGCTTAATTGACTTCCAACTAGAGTCAGAAGGATGAAGAGTTTACCTGACTTTTCTCAAGCAACAAACCCAGAGAATGTGTTTCGTATTTGCTCTGTCATTACAGATCTGGCAGTGATGGTCTGTGCTTGGGCAGTGGTCCAAGGGTGAATGCTTCAACCTGTGCTGAGCCTCAGAGTCACTGACCTGCAGCCCTGCAGCCCCATGATCCCTGGAGGATGACATTTGGGTTGATAAGAGACCTTCTGAAGAGTCTCTACAGGAAAAGAAGGGATAGAATTCCATCTCTAAGGGATTCCAGGCAGTCTGTGCATATCTGCTGTATGTGCATCCATGTGTCTACATCTTAGAACCTATGCATATAACAGAATCACAGAATCACGGAGTCAGTTAGGTTGGAAAAGACCTCTGAGATTATTGACTCCAACCTGTGACTCAACACCACCATGTTGAGTAAACCTGAGAGCCTCATCCAGTCGTTCCTTAAACGCCTCCAGGATGGTGACTCCACCACCTCCTTGGGCAGCCTGTTCCAATGTCTAATCTCCCTTTCTGTGAATAAATTCTTTCTCGTGTCCAATCTAAATGAGATCAACACGCAGAAAAAGTGCATCCAATAAAGAACCTTATAAATAACCCAGTCTAAGAATGAACGTATTTTAGCACACAAAACCCACAAAACCTTAAGTCAAAGGTGTTAAAGTCTAAGAAGTCACCCTTTTTCAGAGATGGATAGAACCTTCCAGAGATTAACACAGCTCATCCCAAACATCTACTAAGCAATTGTCCAAATAGTTCTGGAGTTTCCTATTTCTCTCTATCGCCTGCAAATGAAATTGAGATTGTGTCACTTAGTTAAGGTGGGAACATTTGTGACACCTCAACTGGGTGCCACAAACCCTGCTCCTGGGACTGAGGTTGGCTGGGCTACTTTGTACATCCCTTTCTGCTGGGTGTGAGAGGGCCCAAAGGACTCAGTGAGTGATAATCTCCCCTCAGTTATGTTTGAGGAGAGAACAGTCCCAGTCTAATTTTCTCTCCCTAACCATCACCACTCCAGGACATAATTGCAGGACCAGGCTGCATGGTGAAAGTACAGCAGATTGTCCCAGAAAGGCTTTAGTCTTCTACTCAAATTCCAGGAAAGACTGGGTTCCTAGGTGAAATTTCTTTCCTGTAGAAATGAAAAAATCCCACCTACTGCTACTGGGAATAGACTTGACAGGAAAGACACCATATTATGGGAAAATGAACTTTACAAATATGGAGAACTTCTAAACCCATTCATATGAATTATTTGTGTTACATGCCTATCTAAAGTAATCTTAAACATTTTGAAATCTTCCAATTTCTTTCCCCACTGACTTTTTTTTTGTTTTGGGGTTTTTTTTTGTGGGGTTTTTTAGTGTTTTTTGGTGGGTTTTGGTGGTTTTTTTGGTTTTTTTTTGGTTATTCCTATTTCCCTTTGTAAAAGTCAAGAAGAGAAATTTTATAATTAAGGGCAAGGTATTTCCAAGTCCTTAATGATGTACTGAATGAGTAGGGACATGAACTGCTATTACATCTAAACGACAGATTCACTGCATCTCTAAGGCATGAAGGGGTAGGAGTTCATGTCAGGAGGTCTCTTTTCTGTAAAGGGTCATTCTCTTGCTCCTCATCCAGATAGGAGGTGATGGTATAACATGAGATTCATATGGGATTTGCTTTACTGCTGCATCAAAAGGACAGACCCAAAGTCTGAGTCACTCCTGAAATGTTTCTGTCACATTTGTAATCAGAAAGTCCATTACTTGAAGGAAAGGTTCGAATACTGTGATACTTAATGTACAGGTAAACTGGCGACAGCCTATACTTTGGCTCTCACATTTGTCTTCTGAGGTTTGAAAAAAATAATTTCCTTGTCTGAACTAGGACTTTTTTTCTGCACTTTTCCATGACTCTGCCACTAATATAACACTGTGACATCTCAAATTTACTGAAAGGTGATCACCAGTCATTATTTCAACAACTGCCCTCTGAAAGAGGTTAGATGGTTTCTATCTGAAATGCTAATGACTGCCTGGAGTCTTGTCTGCTATTGCCTTGATTCTTCCTTCCATTTGAATAACTCAGGGGAAGGAATAATGGGGAATTTTAACAGAAAAGTCTTCACTGAAAGTACAATCTCTGCCATCCATCTTGAGCTCCTACATCAGGCATGGGGCTACTGCTGGATACAGGTAGCCTACTGGTTCTTAAAGCTTTTGTATCTCTTTACTACATCTCTGCCAGCAGTGTGGTTACTGGCAGGAGTGGCAGCAATATTGCATTGTGTGGCAGAACACCCACTGAGATTAATGTTCTCTAAAGAGTCAGTCACAAACAGATGTTCCCACAAATATCTTATGGACTTCATGGTCTGGCCTGACCGTGAAATGACAGGAAATATTCCTCACATCCTCTGTGAATCCAGCCTTCTAAGAAACATATACCCTTTATAGTACAAAAAGCATAATTACACTATAATTACATTGTAGGTGGTTTTTTATCATAAGATTTCCACTAATCTATATAACGAAGTACTTCATGGACTGGCCAAAAATAATTAAAATGCAAAGTGATGTAATTGGTACACCTGCATTTAAAAATACACAATCGGGACCTCAGCTGAGTTAAATAATTTTCTCCCTGATGATATCAGTCTGGTTCCTGTGCATTAAAAAGCAGATCATGGGAGCAATAATATCTCAATTATGTATTTAACCTTCTGGTTATATAAATTAGTGATGATTAGGCATGGGAAACCATAATTATGTCACGTACATAACACCCCTTTGAAATTGCATATGAATCCAAACACAAAAGGCAGATGTGAACATCTAACCAGGGCTAGAACAAACCTGAAACTTAATTATATGACCCTCTATCTCCTGTCTGAAACACAGCCAGTCATGACAGCTCTGCTGATGTTAAATTTGTAGAAGAAACTGCAAGTTTTATTTGTCCCAGAAGAGAAATCCAAGGTAGAACTATGCCATAATCTGATTTCACATAGACGTTACTAAATTCTGACTAAAAAAAAGACAACTAAACCATCTAGGCCCAGTTCACTTCATAAACAAGGAAGCTCTGAAACTAGAGAAGCACCTTTTCATTAACTCACAACATTTATCCATTTGCCTGGGGTACGAACAGGTAAAAATCAGCCTCCCTTGCTCCTGTTTGCAGGAGATCCTGGCAGCTGAAGAATTATTTGCAGGGGACCTTTCTGAAGAGTTTCTCCTGAATGACTCCAAAAATACAGTGGTAGACACTGTACTGAGGAAACTTTTTCCTGACACAGCTGTCTGAGGAAACTGTGGCATTGGGAAGAGGGAGGATTTTCCACCTCTGTCCTTCCACCACTGCCTAACTTAAGACTGAAATTTTTCACCTTCAAGGATAAAGAAAAGCCAATCTGAGCTAACACTCTTCCCCCAGTTCAGCAGAGATGTGCTTTATCCCAGCAGACCATTCCTTCACAGCAGGACTATGGTAAATAATTATGGTGGAAGTCATTCAGTCTAAATTTAGAAAAATATTAAACATTTCACTTTTCTGTAGGCTTCTGTCACCTACTGAAACCCAGAGCAGCTCTGCACTGCAAGAGGAATTGTGGATCTAAACATCCAGGGTTATTCCTGTCATTCAGATGGCAGCATCCTGCCACCCTTGCAGGGAAAAGGACGAGCCCAGAATATCACAAAATTTCCATTAAAATTAATCCTTTGAAAAGTGAATGGTAGAAGAAACTGCATATTTTTGACCAAAAAAATGTACTTTAAATGGGTGGTTTGCAAATGTCAGGTTGAAGTGTTCCAAAGTTGGGAGCTGCCAGAATTAATGCTGCCTGTGTACTCTGCATTGTACTTGCAGGGTCTGTGTCACTGTTATTGCCTGGTTTTTTTTTTTTTAAATCTAAGTAACTTGACTTTGAAAGTTTGACTTGCAAATCTGGCATTTACAGTTCAGGGAAATCCTACCTTGCACACTTTTTCTTCTATATTCACTCAATTATTATTTGATGTGCTGTTTGCTTTTTGCTGTGCCAGCGGCAAGGGACACTGGTACAACACGGGCCAGGGTTATTTATTGACCCACAGAATCAACAGTCCTGGGGTCTTCACTGTATCTACTCTGGTGTCAGACACCAGCAGAAAACTCTGCCCAGTGAGGGCCCAGGTCAGTGAGAGCCTGGGTGTGTTCTGAGCAGAGCAAGGTCTCATCAGGTGGCAGGGTCCCTTAAGGGACTAAAGGCACACGGTACTTTGCAGAATGTAACCCAGTTAGATCTTGGTGAGACATTCCTCCTGTCTTTTCCTTCACTAAACTGTGAAAGTGTTGCCTAATATTTACGAGCAGCAGTTCCCAAGCACTGCAAGCTGTTCTCTAATGATATTTTCAATTCAGTCTGAGTCTCCTGAATGAAATTTCTGAAGAAGAGTTACATAAATGCTTTCTTTTGCAACCTGAATTGCATTCAATATAATATTATAGAAACAATCCTCGCAAACATCTCACTTCAAGAGAGGTTGTTTTTTCCTTTCCTTTTGCTCTTGGCAGTGGCTGTAACAAGAATGACAGCGCAAAACACAACAGAAAGTTATAAATGTCACTTTTCCTAAGACAGCAAACAAAGTCATGGACTACCGAGGTGGGAAACTGAGGCACTCAGAAACTCCCACCTGTGTCTCACCCTGGGGCTGCAGGGAAGGTGTAAATTGAGGAGCTCCTTGGGAGTGAAAAGTTTGGGACCCGTCAAGCAAAGAGAATGTGCTACCCCTATCTCCAACCATCTAAAAAAAGACACCAACAGAGGAATGCACAATTTAGGGAAGGTGCTTTTCATGCCTACAGGGGCTTTTTGCCTTTACTTCAACTTGATGCACAAGCAAGGCAGTGCCCTTTGGTTCCTGCTTTGATATGCACCTCCTGACACACCAGGAAAAGGCCTCCAAAATCTGATAACAACCATAACCCCTCTTCCTCACTGTCATCCTTTTCTCCTTTCTTTGTTTCCTAAGCTCACCCCTGGCACAGGACAGGATCCATCCCTGTCACAATCTGGCATGTTCTCTGCTGGCTTTCTTCCCTTTGCCCATCTCAGCACTTTCTTTCCATCAACTCCCCTGACAACACAGAGACATGTGTAACATCTGAAAAGCTGGCACAGGGCAGCCCATGCCAGGGGCCATTGTCACAATTCAACAGTGAAGATGACTGAATTAGGGTCTTTGGCACAGCCTTGTTTATCACTGTTAATGAGGCTCAACCAAACATGCAAGTCTTTGGGGTCTTTTGCCTCACTCTTCTCTTTCCCTTCTGGAATCTTGACCAACCCCTCTATTCCACTCCTTCCCACCTCAAGTAGCTGCTCCAGAGATTTTGAGATCAGGACTGATGATGCCACAGCTCAGCCCTTTTGTTTAGTGACACAGATGCATTATTAGGGGATGGATTAAATATGAGGTGGGGATTGGGGGATGCATACACCCACAGGAGTTTTCTTAGGGGAAGATAAGAAAATGTGGTCTTTTGGGAGGTTGAGATTTCAAGAAAAGTATAAGACCCTTCTTCAAACCTTGATTCCAGCTTGTGGCTTTGCATGTTTAGTTGTCTCTTACCATACAGTGCTTGGTCTTGAGAACTAGAATGAATGGAACTTAAGCAATGCAGAGCTCTGGCCACAGGTAATATTCCCTGCCACCAAAAATCCAGTATGAAAATATTTAGGTCTGGGCTGCCCCCACTGAGATTTTGCAGAGAGTCCTCATTGGGGTTCAGACTCATGGTATGGCAAAACTCTGACAAACTTGGACATGTGGGCATCGAACAATGCTGCCTCCACAACTGAGCTGGGCACCTTTCCCTCTGCCTTTCTAATGCAACTTCCCAGCAAACTCACCAACCACGTGGATGCACCAGAAGTGCTCAGAACCAAACAGTAACAGAAGGAATGAAAGCAATTCTTCTGCCTAAAGACCTGGGTTTTACATTTGTTCTTCTGCACCTTCCCCTGTCTGGGTGCATCACAAAGGAAATCTCTGCAGCTGATCTGGGATTTCACAAACCAGGGGATTATGCACCACAGATCCTGACAGTCTCCTGTGCTCACAGCCGGGCAAACACCACAACTGTAATCTCCTCTCTGAGATAAAGTCCATCAATCTTATTCTTACACCAACCTGTCCCACTCTGCCCCTCAGGCGGAGCTTGAAGAAAAGCCCTCCTTGGGAAGAATGTTAAAATCTGCGCTTCCTCGGTACCCTCCTGTTTAACTTACTCTTTTGGCTGGCCTCCCATCAAAGTCGGGTCAACACATATCCATTTTGTCTGCTGAGCTGACTAGTTTTCAATAACAATTTCTCCTTCATTCTGTAACAGAGATCAATAAAACTGCCCCTCTCTCATATTGGCTGAGATTCCAGGAATGTCATTTGCTTTTTATTGTTGCTACTGCTTTGTTTTGTTTCCATTTTCCTTTCTTTTATTCTTTTTTTTTTTCTTTCTTTCTCTCTTTCTGTCTATTTTTTTCCTTTTTTTTTTGGCAAGGCACAGATCAATTTAGCAAGATGAAAATGACTTAGACTTTCACTCAAAGTAAAATCTGCACTTTATAACCCAGGATGTAATTTACAATCCTGTCATTAAACTCTGTTAATCCTATTATTATGAAGATAAATAATTACCCATAGCGAAGAAAGGGATTCCCAACAGAGTAGAATTATATTTTCCATCAGTAATGAAAAATATCCCTGCTGCAGTGACACTGGAAATACAGATAGTGAGTACTCCCAGGAGTCCCAGGAAAGGTTTGCTACGCAGGCAGTCCTTCATGGAGCTCGAGAGGGTAGCAGTCAGGAGAATCAGCATCAGGCTCACCAAAATCTTGCCCCTGGCCAAGAGACTGGTCTGGTGGAAGTCCTTCCAGAGGCTAAAGGACGCTAGTGAGTAGAGCTGCAGATCCTGGTGATCCAGCTGCATCTTGTGCATCAGTTTACAGAATTCGCTCTCCCACTTCTCCCCAATGAGGTCCTGGGTGACAGAGCCATACGTTTGGAGGTAGTAAGTGATTTGGATGGCTCTGGCTGATTTGACTCTCTGGTCCTTGCTGTTTGGCACTTCCATGACCCCTCCAAGCTGGTGGCCAATGAAACTGCTCCTTCCATCCTGGGAGAGAAAGCAGAAAAGATGAACGTGTGGTTATTGTTCATATGACGTGATGCAGTGATAGACTCTGTCTCCTCTCACAGACATGCCGAGAGCTCTGCTCAAACACCACTGCACTCAACAGGAGCCTTGCCATTCACCTCAGCAGGCTCTGGGATCTGTCCCTGCTCCCTGCCACAACTCTGTCTTATTCATTATAGGCTCATTTGCATTTCTGTGCTGCAGTTCAGGGACTGCTCAGATACTCATTGCAGTCTCAGGGGTTCCCAGATGTCCAGGACCATCCAAAACATTGCATGCAAGCTCCTCACCCCATGGGAGAGGATGACCTCCCACTCTTAACTGATGGACAATGACAAATCTCCAATGACAAATTTCCAATTACTATGAAAAGTTTCAGGTGAAGATTAATTTCTGGAAGATTTGTGATTTCTTGATGCTTTGGAAATGATTTTTAGGAGTTGGAAATGTACCGAAAATAAAGCCTGATTCCTCAGTATACAGACAGATCCACAAAGTTTAATAGCTACTCTGTCTGTCTCCAGAAAAATGTAATTAAAATCAGACTTTTTGAATAGTTTATTTGAGATTTGATGGATTAATATCAGTGGGACAGAGAAAAGAATCTACCTTAACACCTCAATTTAATCAGGATTTGGTTTTTTATATATTTCAAGAGTATAAACCTTATTCTGGTCTCACTTATTTTGGTAAATGCTAGGACATATAAAACTCTATGACAATCAGTAAAGGACACATCAGGTCCACTCAGGTTCAGCCTCTGTCTGTTAACAAGACCAGACCTTTTTTTCCGTAAAGTTATCTGACCCCATTCAAATATTCATTTTGGGTTTTTTTTTTTCTTTTGTTGTAAGTTGGATTTAATAAGAAAGGCCCTGTAAAAAAGGTCCTTGCTCTTAAACCACTGGTTGTAGGATAACTGTATGTGCCCCTTCTGAGACAGGGGAAGCCTGTGTGGGTTTAGAAGATCAAATCCAGTTGCAAACTGAGGAAGAAGACTCAGTGAATAAAATTGTCCCAGCACAAGTAATCTCCTTGATCAAAAAGTCTAAATCCAGGGATTAAGTGTCTATTGCACACCAAATAACATTTTTCTTTCTCCCCCACATAACTTGGATTATAAATTTTCACATTTATTTCCTCTTGTATTTAATAAAAACATAAAATTACCAAGGCAGCTGATGTCTAAACCACCTTGCAACAGTGAGGTCACATTAGATAACATTCCTTGCCTAGGCACACTACTGGAATGAGCTGACAGCTTGAATTTGGGAGAGGCTCTGCCCTCCACACACACACACATGAAAGCAGACATCTGCAAAAGGCCAGAACCTTTTGGGGGAGACACTTTAACATCTATTACATCCAGCATAAACCATTTCTAGAAGCACCTGTGCTGCATGCAGGTCATTATCTGAAATTGCCAGACCTGCTCATAGTAATGATTCCCATCCCAAGGAAAAATAAGTGAAATGAGGCTTTATAAAACATAGATATCTTCCAGCATGTTGATTCATACCCCAAATAAATATCAGAAACTAGGAGACAGTGTTGAAAATGTTTTATGTACTCACCTTGCCTTCAATCAGGTATGTAAAGGAGGTAATCCTCCCACTGAGAAATTTCTGCCTATGCCTACTTTCATGGCAGGAGCTCACACTGTTCCCTGCATTTGCCTGCCACAGCCCAGGGAATGTGACAAAGTGCTTTTCAGAAGTTCATTTTTTCCCCTGTTCCCAGTTGTTATTTCCCACCGAAATAGTGGCTTCTGGCAAGGGTATCCTGGCACGAGCTGACACAAAAGG
Source organism: Falcunculus frontatus (assembly GCA_013398115.1). Taxonomy (NCBI): domain Eukaryota; kingdom Metazoa; phylum Chordata; class Aves; order Passeriformes; genus Falcunculus; species Falcunculus frontatus. The sequence goes on from VZRV01002112.1 coordinate 437,380, forward strand.
TGAACTGCAGTCTAGTGCCAGCTTCCCAAATCACCTGAAGCCTCATTGAAAATGTCACATAAGCAGAGACAGCTATCACAGAGGGGCAGCTGCTGCTGTTCAGACTCCAAAAAATCCTCATCCCCAGCATTACATGTTCAAATCCTGTTTGGATTTTTTATTTCTACTGTTTCTAAGGAGAGGTCACACCTAACACTCAGACACTCACAAAAAGTGCATTTCCAAGCTGGTAATTAAGGCTTAAGCAATGCAGTCCTGGCTCACACCGGATGCAACTTTGCAGCTAAAAATCCCCACTTGGCACTGCTTTGAAATTTTGGAGAGAAATTTCGCATTTCCTCAGTGTCTGGGCAGTGCTGACATTCAGAGGCTTGCAGGCGCTGCAGGATGCTTTAGCAGCACAGCTCCCAGCCCAGGCAGAGCACTGTAATTCAGGTTTCATTGATTCACTATGCAGCAGGCACGACAAGGTTATGGGAAACTTTGCAATGACCATCTGCCTTCCCCTGCGAAAGGTGCAGCGAGCGACGGCAACATTTGAAAGGAGGCAGCAGAGCAGGCACAAATAAATCATGTTCTGCCGTATCTCCCACGAAACAGCAGATAACGGCTATTTTTTACACTGATGTACAATAGGGCACCCAGCTCATATGTCAGCAAAATAGAGAGTAAGCTTTCAGATGGAATCGAGGAAATCACAGGCGCTGGATTGCTGTGAGGACATTTTGTCCGTTCCCTTCCTTCTGGAGGCAGATTGTTTCCTATCTAAGCAAGGGTTTTGCCTTTGCTGCTGTTACAGTGTGCAAACATGAACCTGGCACCACAGCTCTTGGGAAAATGGGGCTCTTCTCTAATACAGCTCTTGGAGAATCGTAGAATCACAGAATGGCTTGGATTGCAAGGCACCTTAAAAGATCATCTCATTCCAAGACCCCTGCCATGGGCAGCAACACCTTCCACTAGTCCAGATTGCTACAGACCCTGTCCAACCTGTCCTTGAACATGTCCAGGGCTGGGGCAGCCACAGCTTCTCTGCAGTTGTTACAATCTTAGCAAGGAAAACAGAAGAAATATGGCGAAAAACAGTCTTTCATTTATCCCATTTTACGGATGGCAACTTATGTGCGGAAAAATTGAGACCCAGTGCTGCCAACATGACTTTCAGCATCTCCCAGAGTCCAAGCCAGGAACCTACCTACTCCTTGGAGTCTCATGGGAGCTTCAGGGGAGTTATTCACTGCCCCAAGTTCTCTGTTGTCCTCCAGGACAACTTTAGTGAAAGAACGAGGCATGAATGGCTAAACTCCTGAACTAAGCCTAAGGTCTGGGAAACAAAATGTGGCCACAATGCCTTGTATAAATGTTGCCTGCAGATCCAGACAGGTTTTGAACAAGATCCCACATAGTTCTTCATGAAAAAAGGTGCTTTCTGCTGATAATTACCACACCCTTCCTGGTATATGTCTACCGGCTGCTACTTTTAATTCATCACAAAAGTTTAATGTTTCAGACTACAGACTCCGTACACTTTTTACCTACATCTGCTGCCACTCTCTGATCCTATATGCAGAAAAACACACACCCACCCCCCCCGCCAAAAGTAATAATAACAGTTATTGGTTGTACATGATTTTACACCCATGTATCTCCAGAGGATCTACAACAGGACATCTACAACATAACTGTCTTTAGCAAGGTCACTTGCATGGCTGGAATCTTGTTTCAGATTCCCAGGCTGTGTCTATGTGTCTTTCTCTTTTCTTTTCTAAATTCTTTTTTTTTTTTTTTTAATGTCGGATGAAAACTTAACAGTGTCTGTTCTCCCAGATTCTGATGACAGGTAATTCTCTCCAGATCTAAGCATCTTTAAAGATGTAATGAAATATAAATCACTTGCTGGGGCATGTTATATTTTTTCATCTAAAACAGGGGCAAAGCAAAATTCCTTGCTTCAATGGACACTGTTAAATTGTTTTTTGTGTTCTCCCTTCTCTTTTTCTAGATGCCCCAAAGCCATTTGATATATTTAGACTCTGAAAAGGAGGAGAATGAGAACTAAGATGCCAGGCATGAACAGCTTCACTCTCCTTTTCCCCCAGCAGGATGGAATTTGCCACCTGTGTTTTTGCAGACCTGGCTTTCCATGTGGTTGAAAATCCAAAATCTTTCTTTGCTCAGCAGTAAGATTCACTAATTGTGAATGGACGGGTACAGAATAAACCCCTACCATGTTTCAGGATGGAAACTTATCTCGGATGCTTGGACCCTTAATTTCCTAAGAAGATATGTAAGTGGCATGGGAAGTCTGACTTGCTCCAGAGCTGAGGGCCTCTCAGGTTAGAGAAAACCAGCTGCTCCTACTGAGCTAAATATCTTTTGCTAGTGATAATAGTAGTAGGCACAGATCCTCTCAGCATGCAGCCCAGAGGGACACTAGAAATACTCCCTCACTACTAAAATTACCTGTGACCTTTATTTTGTTTCCTTAATATTTTCAGTGCAGCTGCTGCAGGCCCAGCTCCCACCCAGGGGTTCTGTGTGGTCACTGCAGCACCAGCCCAGGGCAGGGTCTTATCATCTGCTGGGGTATTTTCTTTGCCCAAGACCACATGAAGTTAGAAAGAAAGCAGGACTGTAGTCACTGCAGTAAATGGTAAGGAGGGCCAGCTGTGGGGATTGGTGCTGAGGGATGTAGTTTAGTGGTGGGCCTGGCAGTGGTAAGTCAATGGTTGGACTCAGTGATCTTAGAGGTCTTTTTCAACATAAATTATTCTATCATTCATCTCTGCTTCGAATGGCATCAGCCTCCACTGACTTTCCTCTCACAGGAAAAAGGAAGGGTTTGAGTTATTTTTGAGAGGGCGTGGCTCCTGCATTCGTAGTGCCCCTCTCAGCAGAGGTTGGGCTGGAGAGGGTTTTAAAACTCATTTCAGATCCCTGGCAAGGAGGAAAGGAGCCCTCGTTCCCTACTGCTTGATCACTCTCATTCAAGTACACCTACAGGACTTTTGCTAGCAAATTTATCTCTATTTTTATTTTTCTTTAACTGCTACCTCCCATCAGCTGGAGTGATGGATCATCATCAAGCTACATTATAGAAATGTTAGGATGAAGCATGCCATCCTGGTTGCATGCTATTTTATCTTAAAAGCTAAAACTGTTCAACAGAGGGCAACCAGAAATGTCTGCTGAAATACACTGTGTGATAAACATCCTAATGAAATCAATGCAGTTGTTTCTCCCTCTGATAAGGACATTCCTACTCTACTGTAGGTCACAGAAAGTATTGTGCTAAAAACCACAGAGGTTAGGATGAAGCGAGTTGCTTTTCAGCCAGCTGCCAGTTTTCAAGGTAAAAAAAAAATAAAAATTAAATACCATCCCATTTAAGGTTTAACATATTGGGCTGCTCATGTTCCTTTCAGACTCACTGTAAAACTTTAGAGAGAGGTTTTTTTCTCCTCAATCATACTGATTTTTCTGTCCCTGTCCCCAGTACAGTTACACCTGGAGATCTTGTACCATTCTATTCCTGTTACACGGCCACCAATTACCAAAAATTCTTGCAGTATTCCATTCCAGCACAAAGCATGTAATGCTGATTCATGTCAGCATTTTCCCATACATTTTTATGGAGCAGATTTCCTGCTCTTGCAGCTGTGTAGGTGCTCCTGCACTGTTTGCTGTGCAGCTGTTCTGTATGGATGAAGGATGGAGGGAGTGTCCAGAGCAGGTGAACACTGAGGGCAGCACATTTGAGGTAGAGCTGCACCTTGGATTGCTGGGAACAGGGACACAGCAATGGCCAAGAGGTCTGTTCCCACAGCAAAAACGAAATGTATGAGAGTGGCCATGAGAAGTTATCCAGGAAACAATTGTGCAACTCTCTGCTGCAATAAAGAAGAATTCAGTTGTTTCCAGCTACCCAGCAATGATGAGGCTCAGCTCACCAGCTGGTCAAGCAAATTTGGTTTACAGTCACTGTGAAGAGTCAGGCACATCCAAAGGATGATCTGCTCCATCCTGAGGTACAGGTCAAAAACAGATTTGTTCTCTGCAGTTGCCTGTCTCTCACCATTTAAGGCAGAGGCACGAGATTACTTAAGACTTGACCCCAGATTTTATCATGCTAAAAACTGCCTGACCTGCCTTGTCATTCCTGACTCATGCTGGCCCCTTCACAGACACGTCCTGCAGGTTAATGAACCCACAGACCTTCATCTCCTTCCCAGGGAAATCATGGACCACTAGTGTGATTTTACATAAAAGAGATAAGTACATAGAGCACCCAAAAGGGAACCATAACCACTTGGCACCTGTTTCTGATGATTCGGGGCCTGTGCTCCTATCCTCAACAGCTTTGGGTTTCTAGTTTTTGGTAAAAGAGACAAGAACAGATGAAAAGTGTTCCAAGAGACTTATATATTGTAGTATTAATAACAGAGAATAAGAGAAATGTCCCTAGAACTAAATCAAATTATGGAAGAATTCATAAGGGTGCAATAGCAAAGTGTGACTGCTGTTAGAGAGCTCTTCTCTTTGGACGAGCTTCTGGCAGAGGACAGGCTGTTTCTGAGTGGCTCTCCCCACTTTGTTCCTTCAGTATCACCCTGTCAGGTTTTCTGAGAATCATAGTGTGGTCAGGGTTGGAAGGGATCTTTGAAGGTCGCCTGGTCCAACCCCCTGCAATGAGCAGGAACATCTTCAACTAGATCAGCTTGCTCAGCCACATCCAACTGGGACGTGAATGTTTGCAGGAATGGGGCATCCACCATTTCTTTGGACAAGTTGTTCCTGTGTTTCACCACCCTCAATGGACATCTCTGTCAAGGCAAGGGAAGGACAGAAGGGAAGGAGAAAATTCTCTAACTTCACCTTCTGCTTCTCTTGCACATCCCTCTGGGATGAAAATACAAGATAAACCATCTCTCTCCTAGACCAGGTCCACTCCACTTCCCTCCTGGAAGTGGATATTTCACCTTTACATCCTTTCCAATTCTCCTTTATTCTTTGTCCTATCTTCACGCTCTTCGTCGCTCAACCGACCCCTTCACTCACCAGGTCTGATTCCCATTCGGTCCATCTCAGATCCCATCCCAGTTCTTCTTGGAAAAGAGGAATAGATTAACTGCCCAGAAGAGCTCTGTCCTCAGCTGTCCTGAATAGCACCTGTGCACCCAAGGACACAGTGATGTCCTTCAAGCTGATGAGCAATACCCAAGCGGGCTGTGATCGCTCACCTCCCTAGGTAGGGAAGGGTGCTGGAAGATGGGGGGGTCACGGACAGCACAAAGAGAACTGCATGCACTGGGAGATAATTTTGTGGCACAGCTGGTCTCTCTGCCTTTTTCTGCTCTTCCCTCCATCAGGAGCAGGACACAGGCACAGCAGTGAAACAGCTTTGGCACGGACAGTTCAGGGAGGTGAGCTGATGTCTGCACCCCAGCCCTGTGAGATGGGTGCAGGGGTGAAAGGTACAGCTTGCTTTGGATGCCCAGCAGCCTGGGGATGCTGGGGTGGCTCTCTCAGGAGGAAGGTGGGTGGCTCAGCAAAGTTTGTTGTAGGTGATACAAGTTCACCTTCCACAGGAGATCCGTGTCAGCAGGACCTCTGAAGTCGTAGATTTACCCTGGGTGTGTAAATCTACCAGCTCAGGTATTAAAACATGACCATCCTCTTATTTTCAGCAGGCGCAGAGCCTCTGCTCCCTCCTCACTGATCATTGTCCTTGGAGTTTGTGCTCTGCCCTGCCCAGGATCACAAACCCTAGAGGCAGCACCTTGGGACCAGCCTTTGCTTTTCACAGCCTCTCTCTGCCAGTGGAGGAATCACGGACCAAAAAGTAAGGCTGCATCTGGCCCCTAAATCCTCCAGGATGAAGGATGATGGTAGAAGAAGTTAGGGCAGACCAGAACTTTTGCGAGGAGATGCCTGGTGGGGGGAAATCCAAGCTCCTGCTTTGCATGGTGGAGCTGTGACTCTCCACCTATGCAAACTGGGAAAACATCTAAGCCTCTGCCAGTTGCTAAGCCATGAAAACTGCCCGGGTACAATTAAAAAAAAGGAAAAGGTGCTTGTCTCTGTGGTCTTGTCGACAGCTACTCTTCATCCCAAAGGATTTTGTTTGTGCCAAGGAGGAACACAGGAATGAATCACTGACAGCAATGCCTCAAGGGAATTGCACAAAACACCAATATTTGGATATATACAGTTAAACACTCTCACTGATATATGCAGGAACGTGTTTGAAGATTGCACTTACCATCTCTCATATTTGGCAGTCTGTATGAATCTATATCATGAATACTTTTAATCAATGAATACTCCATATTAATTCTGATTTCCTCCAAAGCTCAAGCACAATATTAAAAATGTTCAAAGGAAAGGAAGAAAATTGCAAAGAGCATAAAAAAATCAAGGAATACTTTTTCAGTGCAGACTAGTGGTCCATCTAGCCCAGTTTTCTGTCTCTGTCCATTTCTAAACGATGATGCACCAAGACAGTGTCTTCCACAACACAGATGGAAGATGCCTTTGGGAGTCTCAGAGTATTGTTGATTTTCCAGCTCTTCAACAAAAAAGGAATGAAATGAGCTTCTTGGAAGGAGAAGGAAGAATGGAACTGTTCAATTTTTTTAATAGATAAATCCTTCTCCTAAATGCAGTGATTTGAATTACATTATCAACAAAATGTAAGCAAATTAATGAATTAAAGCTATCTTGTGCCCCAGTGAGATCCAAGACAGTTTTGTTATCTCAAGATGGTCATGGATTTCTCCAAATGGGACAACATTCACCCAAAATTCTTTCTATCTCTTGAGAATATTTAATCTTAAGATTTCTTGAGGTCCATGGAGATATAGGTTAAACAAGATCCTAATTACTAAATTAAAAAAGACAGCAGAATACACCAAAAGCATAGAAAACCTTATTTCTTGACTTGTTTCCATATCAGCAAAGCAAAAGACATAAAATCGCTTGCCAAACTTCATCACATACTCCATAAACCCAGGCTGAAGAGGTTTGGGTGGATGACAATGGGATCCAATGACTGTCCCCAAGAGGAGTTTCTAAAGAGAGGACACAGGTTTTTACTGCCATATTTGTGGGCCCTCTTGCTCTGTGAGCATCCCACAGTCTGCCTCTTCTAATTGCTTTTCCTATATCACATGAAGTCCAATACACAGAAGAAATAGGAAGGAAATCTGCCAGAAAGTGAAAGGGATTGGATTTGCCTGGCTTTATTATTTCATTTAAAGGAAATGTTAAAAAACAAACAGCAGAGAATAAAAAGTGAGCAGTAAAGCAGATCCACAGGAATCGTTTAAGCTCTTACAATCTGAAGTTTCAATAATGACACAGAAAAGGGTGCTTTTTTTCTTTTTAAATTATGTTTTATGTTGGCAAACATCTCTTTAATTTTATCTGTCTCTGCTCATCCTGTTTTCTCCAGGGAGCAGCAGCCAAAGTACTGAAACACTGCAAAAATGTTCTATCAAAGGCAGGAGGAAAAGAAGTAGCTGAGAATCACAAAGCCAAGTGTGATGTGGCAAGATTTCGAGGCTAGAATGGTTTTGAGGTTAATTTACAGCTAATAATCCAGCTAAACTGGATTAGCTAAGCCCAGCCTTTGAATACAAGACACTGCTGTGCTCTTATCCAAGTCCTAGCAAGGACTTCTACTCTCACAATGCCCAGTAAGATATAACAAGGCACTGCACAAAGCAGATACAGTTGAGGACACTTAACACTTCTAGTTGAAAATTCCTCTTTTCTAAGAGATAATTAATCAGTTTCCACTCTTTTTTATTATTCTTAAATTTGGCATTGTGAAGCAATTTCTCTACCGTGAAGCATCCCTCCCTTCTCTCCAGCACACACTGGTTTTTAATGAGTTTGGCCATTTGTTAGCTGGAGAGAGCCAAAAAAAAATCTAGTTTCAGATGTTTTCCTTTTTTATTCTTTTTTCTTTTCTTTCATGGTGCTGGACAAGAATCTGGGAAGGAGAAGTGGGAATGAGGCATTTAAGTAGACCTGTGTTTATGCATTAAAATCTAACTGAAGCTGGGATTCTGCTGACTCCCACCCATGGTACATTTGAATTCAGTACATTCAAAGAGATTTTTGACACCCGTGTATGAACATCAGCAGGTAGCTTTTATATTTGTAAATTCTGTCTCAAGATCACCTTGTAACGTGTGCCCTTCATGGTAAAATCTTGTGTTCTTAGTAGCCCATAGAGATGCAGGTGTTGTCATGAGCAATCCTCTAACAGGTCTTCTTTAATTCTTATTCCAGTTAAAAAAATAAAGCCCATGGCATCATCTGGAATTGTTCAAAAACATGCAGATGTGGTGTTTGGGGACATGGCTTAGTGGTGGACTTGTCAGCATTGGTTTAATTGTTGGACTTGATGATCTTTCCAACCTAAATGATTCTATGATTCTCCACTTTGAGCTTCCCATTGCCTCTCCTCACTGCAGAGCTCTTACACTGGAAGTTCACTGACACTGTGAGGGTTGGATTGCTGTATTTTCTCAGTCATACTCTGTGGGAGAGGGTGTCTTGCACTGTCTCAGCACAGGGCACATTGCAAAGATAAACAAGTGTTAAACAACAGCGTGAGACAACCAGGAAATTTTACGTTATCCCAAACCCTTCACCGAGAGATTTCATGGGCTGCCACTGCACAAGCTCTGCATGCCTGGAAAATTATCTCAATGCAGCCTCTGTGCTGTGGAGGACTGGGAGGACACAAAGTCCAGAAGATGCTGAGGTCTCGGTTCAGACCATAATCACTGGTCACCAGAGAGGTTCTGGCACGGCCCAGGACCCTGCTGTGCAGGGTGCTGTGCAAACACACAGCTGGAGAAGCTGCCCATGCTCCACAAATCTTCCCATTCTGGTGCTGGACTTTCTTTAGTTGCTGTATTTCACAGTGTGAACTGGTGATGCTGCCAAAGGAGAGGTCCCTTTCCTCTCTGTCCTAAGCTTGCATCTCCTCCCTGCCAAGCTTGGGAGCAGCTGCTCATGTGTTGTGTGGTGAAATGGATTGGAGAAATAACCAGGTTTATGCAAACTGAACAGGAGAGGAAAAAAAAAGAAAAACCAAATATTTAATCCCCTCATCCCCTCCTTGCTGCCATCTGGCAGAAGGTTTCTTTGACTTCTCTGCTCAGACCCCCCAGTCTGACGATGATATCAGCTGTGCCACACCTGAACGGCTCCATCCTCAAGGTGGCTGTATTTCACAGCTGAGTATTTGTCCTTACTCTGGGCACACAATTTTCAAGGAGAGTTTCTGATTTGGATGTGCCTCTTCAGCCAGAACAAAGCTCAAAACATGAGAAGTGAGAATTTAGCCTCTGAGGTCCTGAGTCAGGCTGCCTAACCAAGGCATCAGGTTGGAAATGCCAGGACTACTGTGAAAATGTCAGGACTACTGCACTGCCTGCTCCAGGAAAAGAGGAAAACAGGGCACCTACAGAGGGCAATTTTGATTTTAAATGGACTGAATCTCATTCTTACGGATTTTAGCCCTCCTAAAGCCTACGATGCCCTAAAGCCTAGTTTAGGTACCTTCATAAAATGCTTGAAATTAGGTTATATGTGTTCCTAGATGTATATGTTAATGTAGTGCTACTGCTAAAAATGAGCTCAAGATACAAACTAAGATGAATATTTAATTACTGTGTATAAGCGCTTCTGGAGAAACGCAGAATATACTCTGTAAATAATAATAGTATTAACAACCATCTTTTCAACTTATTTTAGGTGTTTCCCTGCAATGCATCAAAGCGTCTCTCCACAAATATACATTTTATAATTACGTTAATGCAATAGATGTTAAAAAACAAAAAAGGTTTTTCAAAATCACCTACTGTGCAAAGTGATTTTTCAATTTTATATTAGCATAGTCTGTTTGGAAAGGTTTGGTCCTGGCAGAACAGGAAGGATTGGACTTTTAATTTTAAAACAAAAATGCTGCAGATGGTGGGACCTTGTGGTATCTAGCCACCTTTGGATTTCAAGCAAATATTTAAGGAAAAATTCTGATAAAGTAAGCCAAAGAGTAATCAGATGGTAAAGCACTTCCAGATGATGGAATTTCAGCATTTCTCTTCTGAGTACTCTGCAAAATCTCTGTCTCCCTGCTGCAATAAACTGCCAATATCTGGCAATCTATTTTGGAAGAGGACGGCATTTAATTCCAGTTCCTTCAGTGGGAGCTAATTCCTTATTCAGATTAATGTGTTTTAGTTCTTTTGCAACTGTCTAATAATAATTTCCAAAAAGAGTTTTTCAAAGCCCTGTCAGAGACTTGGAGTGAGAAAAAGCTGCAGTGGACTTGAGATGGAGCCTGGATTTTCCCCATGGAATTATTCTGGGAGGTTTTTTCTCATGTCAGTGCAAACACAGATTATTCCCTAAGATTTTAAGAAGTGCTTTACCTGACATTGCACCTTTTCTCTAAAGATCTCTAGATTTAGCATATCCTCATGCTTACGGAAATTTCATGAAACTTTTTTCTTTTGGGTGATTTGAAGTAAACATATAGTGGCATTCACCTCACCTAATTTTAACCATCTGAAAGGTCAATACATAATATGAATATTATTTCTCTGGTCCATGATGTCTTTGAATGGTGAGTTTATGCTGTCCTAATGTAAATGTTTAGAAAAACTGAAATGAATTACTCCTGGAGGTTCACCCTTCTATCCTCTTACTGCACATTGGGCCCATTTTAGATTAGATGCTGAATAGAAAAGGGCTCAAATCAGAGGAAACAGATGTCTTCCTATCATGACTCTCTGCATGAGCACCCACAAATTTCTCCATCACGGACCCTCAGTGGCAGGGTCACAGCCTGATTTTGAAAACCAGACCAGGTCCCATCCACTGCAGCAAAGGTCCTGCTGTGGACAAAAAGAGGAGAAGAAATGGCCTGACCCCACAATTCTTTTCACAAACATCACCAGTCATTTCCTACACACTTGGTCTGCAGTCATGCTCAAGCTGGACAAGAAACAGTAGGAATGATCCAGCTGAGTATTTCATAACTATCCTGTTCAACTAAGTTTTAGGACTGTCTGCTACCATAATTTTTCCCTGGCACAACCAGAATACAATTAAGAAATGACAAAATTCAACAGGGACAAAATGGAGCCAATTTGTGACATTAGGGGTATGAGGATTTTCGAATTTGAAGTGCTGGGGAACAATCAAACAATGCACAACATGGCAAAAAGACTTTTAGAAATCATCCAAATCCAAATCAAATCACCCATCAAAAATCCACAGTCAGCACAAAACTCCAGAAGAGGACTTGTTTCATTCTAGAAAGATAATAAAAAGAACAAAGAAAAGCAACATTCCATCAAGGTTTCCCTGATAATTTAACACATCCTCTGCAGCCTCCAAAGCATTGTTCAAGCTCTACACAGGGAGCTGTGTGTGTCCTGCTGAGCTTGATCTGCAAGAAGGTGAAGGAGGAAGGAGAACATTGAGTACAGAAATGTCCCCTACTCGCAAAGCAGTGTCAGAGTCAGAAGTAAAAGCAAGTGCCCTTTCTCTGGGGGCTGCAAATTCCAACTTCAACATCAACTTTGTGTTTGACCTTGGTCATGTCATTTCAGTGCTGCACCTTCACTTTGAGATTTGCAGAACTCAGCTAACAGGAACCAGTTCCAAGAGAGAACCCTACTTTGCCCTTTGGACACCAGAATGCAAACGAAGCTCTTCAGAAAATGGTATTATTTTCTGCTCAGCTTTCTAACTGCTCTGAATCTGTCTGTGTAAATTCTGTGACTCAGCTGCTGCTGACATGTCCTCCTTGCTTAATATTATCTGTGAACTTCACTCCTGTGCAATTCAATTCCGTTTCCCGATAATTAATAGAGATGTTAGATGAGACCAGACCTAACACAAATTCTCCAGATACCCTGCAAGATACCTTCCATAAACTTGTTACATTATCATTTATCATGATTCCTCGTTTACAATCTTTCAGCCAGTTTCCAACCCACATGACTGATTTCCCATCCAAGCCAATCTGCATTAATTTCTCTGTTAAGGTTTTCTCATAATCCTGCACAGGCCAGGGAATGGGTTGGACTGACCTTATAAACCTTTTATGTCTTTGACCTCTTGATGTTACATGGAAGAGGCTCATAAAACTCCAACAGCTCTTTGAATTTCTCCAGCAGCACCACAGCCCTCCTTTATGATGGGAAAAATCAATGTAAAGGAGAAGTCACAGCAGAATATGAATTCTTGAATGCACAGCCCTGCACCAAAACCACCATCCCACACCCCAAACTGCTCCTTTACCAAACAACCTCCGAAATGTTGTCCTTTGTGTCCACTGTATCCTCATTGAAGAGGTTGTGGGAAAAGCCAATTCAAATGGTTTAGGCATGAACCTGAGTTTTTTGAGCTTCATCCTGGGCTGTTCCCTATCCTGGTTACTTTTCTTAGCTGCTCTAAAGGAAATGAAAGAACACCCCATTCTGCCATATTTTTCTTTTTTATTTTTGCTACTTCAAAATGTGATTGGGTTTTCTACAATGTAAGTATCAGAATAGTTCCTAAAGGAGCTTTGTTCAGATCTGTTAAGTAGTGACAAATGACCTGTTTTAACTTGCCTTTTGAGGCAAATATTGTGATGAAAAGACCATGGATCATGTGCAATTACAGCATTTGGCATTTATATAAGACAAATTTCCCTTCAAGGGTGTCCTCTTTCTCCCACTTCCAAAATCTGATATTGGAGGCAAGAAGATGGTAAAAGTTGTAAGGATATAAGTGTTATTCTTTTAGGAGTAAAAAAAAGAAAAAAGCCACCCTTTTTTAAAAATTGAATTCCCCAAACCAAAACATCAAATGCTTTATGAGAGCAAGGGAGCTCTTAAGCTTGTCAAGCTTGTGAAATTTATTTTAGGGTATATACCTAAAGCCTAATGCTTGTGCTAATCTTGAAGCCTGGGGAAAGAAAGGAGTGGAGAGACATTTGTAAATCTTCAGAAATGTTCACATTTCTCTGCTGGTGTCCCAAATTTCTATTCAATTTACAAGGACAAATCTGTTGTGCACCAACTGGGTGACCAATGTTTTCTACATGCAGTTGGGAAATCAATTATGGACAGGAAAATTAAGGTTAGTTAACAAAGAAACACCACTATTAAAATATTTATTACCACACATTCCAGCCACTCCTGAGGAGAAGTGGGTTTGTCATCTGGATGCAAAAGTCTACATGGTGAAATCTATTTTGAGGGATGTTTTGTGCTTATCTGTGAATACAACCTCACTCAAGGAGTCAAGAATATGAACAAACTGAACTGGGGATTTTTGGAGAAAAATGCACGTGAATATTTTCATGTTGCATCTACTCGGCACTGAGTTTGTTAATGTATTTAGTTAATGTATTAAAATCTGCACTAAGAAATCATCCTGGAGAATGGTTAGGAAAAAGATGATTTATATTTAAGTCACAGATTCTGTCAAAGAGATGGAATTGCATCATGAAATACTGCTAACAACATCTTTCTTCTTAATGAACTGCACAATTTTTTACAAACTAAGCTGGATTGGAAATGGAAGCCAGATCATTTGTCCCATCAATACAGTGCCTTGGTCTCCAGTGTAAAACTGCATTAACAAGAGACAGAGCACCCTCCTGGGGGGGTAAATTCATGTGCAGGGGGACTGAGCTGTGTCTTCAACCAGCTGGGTGACTTTATTTCGCTGCAATTTTCCTTCCCTAAAGTTTGAACATGGGAAAACACTTCTTCTTCTTAAAGTGACTTTGTATTTTTCCTCCTTTATTTTCTAATCGAAAGTATAACGCGAGAAAAAATATTTTTGGAATCATTTTGAAAGAGTACCTAGAAAGACCCATTTTAATACAAAAAAAATGGGAACATTTTGTTAGGGGCATGTCAGAAGGAAACTGTGGGAACCTGCCTTTCTCTTTCCATCCTCCAAAATGAAATTAGGGGCAGGGTAGACATTGTTTCAAAAATACTTTTGGTTCCAAAGGTACTGTAACTTCAGATAGAAAACGATTCAGCTGAAGATTTTTGGGCCAGCCAGGTCTGCATGATTCAGAACAGGTAATGCAGCATTTAGAACAGAAGCAGCAAACCCTCCATGGCCACTGCTGAATTAGCAACCTTTCGGAAGCTGAGGACACATACAAAAATGCAGCATGCATGTGGTAAGAATAACACCTGCCCATCAGACTGACAGTGCTCGTGCAACCCTGGTGGAAACAATTAGATGGGGTGTAAGGAAAGCAAGACCCTGTCTTACACGAGGGCAGAATTTCTGTCTTGTTTTGGCCCCAAACTTGGGCATGAGGTTTAGGTGCCCCCCGAACCAGCCCTGTAGGTGATCTTCATCTTACATATTGTGAGAGGATACATGTCAGGTGTTTGTGCTGTGGAAGAACTTAATGGGGCCTCCCAGATCTCCCCCCATTAGCACAAGGAAATGACTGTGGCAGACTGGAGATGGATCTTTAATCCCCCTTGCTTACACTGCCTTGCACTAAGAGTCTCAGTGGTGTGTGTTGCCTTCAAAGGTGTGGGGCAGGAAGGCAGGACTGCCCTTTACCTTCTCAGATGCCCTCAGCACAGACAAGCAGGCTTTAGGGCTTGTGAAATTTTTAAAGAAGAATTTCTCTGCAAGACACCGAAATATTTGCCATCATATGTACTCAGGAAATATTACACACATGTAGTGCCAACTAGTTTTTTTAAAATATAGACCATTATCAGAACAAAACTTTCTGCAAATTAGCCAGCTAGTGACTTGCCAGTCTCACAACCCATGGTCACCCAGCAGTTCCCTGGCTCTGATGCCAGTTTGCTGGCAAGAGTGGACTGGAGGAGGGGGTGTTTGGTGGCAAAACATAAAACTGGGGAGGAAGGCCGATCTGGCCGACTCACAGCTGTGAGTGCTGTCTGGTGTCTCGCAGAGCTGCTGCTGGGCATGCAGAAATGCTGTTGTGTAGGAATTGCCTACCAATGTGTGAGTGCTGCTATGGAGAAGAAAAAAACTTCAGCAAAATTGCATACCAGAGCTGCCACCAAAAAATATGGTTGCCGGTTTGCCCTTGAGCTGATACCACAGTAAATCCTTTTAGTTGGAAATCTTCCCTCTGCCACCAGCTCGCCCTTGCTAGTGTCATCAAAGATCTCTAGCACTTCACTTTAAGCTCCTGCTCCCAAGTGGCCTGACCAGTGTAAAAGTAGGGCTAATTCACACCCGGCGAGTCCAGGGCTAGGACAATGACATGTGCCACTGCATGTGATTGTCTCTGCAATGCTCACGAGCTCGGTCACTGCTCTCTCCCTTTGTAGGATTCTTCACAGCCTCACTTCCCAGAACTTCCTTTGCTGCCTATTCTCCACATGAGCACTTTGCACCTTGTTAGGTAGGGAAACAGAGAACAGGACAAATACAGTGAAGAAAAGAGGTATAAATGACTTTACAGCTTGCTCCTTCAGCCTCTCGTTGTCTCTCCCTCTCCTTTCCATCACACACAGCATCTGCTTTCCTACGTTGTTGAAGACTTTCATCTGTATTTAAAGCTGTTTTACAGCTCAGGTCCCAGCCACGTCTCACTGTTTGCAGTGTGAAGGGGCAGTGGATGTGGGGACTGCATAAATTAAAAGCTTTCAATACAAATGCGAGATCACGGTTTCCCCAGCTCAATTCACTTCTCTTGGAAAACCAGTCAGCATGTTTTTTTGACTGTGACTTCTGAAATAACCAGTGCACAGAGTGCATAGAGGTCTTTTATCTCAATGTCTGAAGAGGTTTAATACCGGTTTTGCTCTTAGATTACTATTTTCCAAATGCCTAGCCCAGGCTTACCTACATCATTGTTTGCCAACTAAGATATGTATATAATATGCATATCCACATATCTGTAAAGGATGCTAAATAATTTAAGAACTTCTTTGTGGCCATATTCATCAATCTGACTTTGCCCTTACAAAGTTCCTCTCACTTCTACCATAGAATATGTATAAGGATCTCCTCTCCTCTCCTCTCCTCTCCTCTCCTCTCCTCTCCTCTCCTC
>VZRV01002112.1:461286-501829 GCA_013398115.1 Falcunculus frontatus
CGCTCCCCCTCCCCATCCCCGCCGGTTGCCGGAGGGAGAGCTCGGCCCGGAGACTTGGCGATCCGCTTTCCCACAGCAGCAGCTACCGCGCTCCACTCTGGTCCCCCGGCTGCAGCATCCCCACGCCGCACTCCTCTCTCCATCCCCCGGTCCCGCGGTTGCTGCATCTCCTCGCCGCGCTTCGCTCTCATCCCCCTGTCCCACCGCATCCCCCCCGTCGAGCTCCACTCTCATCCCGCTGTCCCACAGCATCCCCCCCGCCGCTCTCCGCTCTCGCTACCCGGTCCCACCGCATCCTCCCCGCACTCGGCTCTGCCCCATCCGCCCTGTGGCTCTCGGGGGGCGGGGGGACACGCGACACGCGGCACACACCGCTCCAGGCAAAACTCCCAGCCCAAATTTCCCCTTTCGCCCATTTGCTGTCCGGGGTCGCCCAGGCGGGGCTGCCCCGTGCTCCTATGAGGAGGAGGGTGACCCCGGGAAGTGCTGGACACAAGGGGAGGAACGGGAGAGGAGCTGCTCCTTTCTGCTGCCCCACACCCTGGCATATCTCCCTCGGCCAGCTGCTCTCTCAGCAGTGACCCAGGAGAGGTAGGACACATCTCTTGACACCCTCCAGCTGAAAAAGAGATTTTCCAAGCAAAGACACCAGCAGACCATTACATAAGAGGAGGAAAATTCTGCAGCTCCTTCGGACCAAAGGAGAGCAGCAGAGAAATGCATTTGCAGCAGGCAAGCTGCCCACCAACTCTCCAGACAGCAAGGTCTGCTCCTCTGGGAGCCTAAGCCAGGACTGCCTGGGACAGCAGGTCCAGCCCCAGCAGAGCTGACAGCTTGCAGGAAAGGCAGGAGGAAAGGCAGGCTGGCTTTGCAGGAGCTTTATACTTAACTTGTAATTCTAAACCCCAGAAAAGTAATTAAAAAGCAAAACCCAAAAAATGCAGATCTCTGCTTCGTGTCTCCCCTTTCACCAAATTTCTGTTATGTTTTCATGAGTTTTGTCAAGCAGAAATTATTTATTATGGGATGGGACCAAGGACACTGCGATGTCTGAGAGAACCAGGCTCTTCCACAATAAACCCCTACAGAAACAGGAGGGTGAGTGGAAATTGGGGAGCTCAAAAATGTCAGTTAGCATCATCTGTCTGATTCAGTACTAGACAAGCAGCAGGCTGCACTCAGCTTGAAGTATTTATCAGTGTTTTGGAAAAGAAACAGCATATTCAGCAGTCCATGCTCACACCCCTTCCACACATGCTTCTACTGCTACTAATGGTTGGACTTGATGATCTTTGGGGTCTTTTCCAACCTTAATCATCCTCTATGACTGTGTGGATGAACAGGACTGGTGGAGAAGGAGCCCATCTGTGACGGCTTTGGAGGGCCTGCGTTAGGTTGTGGAAACAGTGATTCAGACTGGGAGCCTGAAGTCCTTCGGAAGTGTGGAAACAACTGCCTTGGTAAAACTGGCTTAGTTTTTAGGTATTTGATTGGGTGCTTCAAACACATAGTGGCTTTCAAATTCAGGCTGTTTTTATTTAGTGGCCTGGATATTGTTGATCTGCAAATGTGGACTGGAGTTCTCACAGGCAACAAGAAGGAGAGGTCTAAGGTGGAAAGTTCTGCAGAAAAGACCCTGTCAGCCATCTATTTGCTCATCATAAGATACTGCCTTCCTCAATAACCCCAGGAAATGCTAAGCTCCATTGGTACATATTACAGCTCTTTGTCTATTTTATGATGTACTTATGCCAATGGTTGAATGCTCCCAGAGAATAAAGTCTAAATGCAAAGGCTTTATCGAACCTTTTTACTTACACACAGAAGTGAGACCTTGAGTGGCAACCCAGAGCCTGATTCCTAATTTCTACACATTCAGGCTTGTAACAGCCCTTGACAGAGTATGTGACCGTGTCTAAGCTGTGGGTGGCAGAGATACCTGAGCACTGTGGGCCTGGAGCCTTTGGATCCTTGGTGCTTACTGCTTCTGTGACTGAGATGGCGTTGGGAGCTGGTCTAGCAGGGAGAAACCTGGAATCACTTCCCTTGGCTGCTGTGGCCTTGCCCAGTGGGTCCTTCGCAGAGCTGATCATTGCTCAGGAGCTTGGCCAGATCATAAAATGATAGAACGGTTTGGATTCTAAAGGACCTTAAAGAACATCTCGTTCCAACTCCCTGCCATGGGCAGGGACACCTTCCTCTAGACCAGGTTGCTCAAAGTCCCATCCAATGTGGCCTTGAACATTTCCAGGGATGGGGCATCCTTGACTTCTCTGAACAACTTGTTCCAATGACTCACCACCCCCAGAGTAAAGAACTTCTTCCTAATATCTAATCTAAATCTACACTTTTTTAACCTTGAAACCATTCCCCATTGACCTGTTAGGTCGCAGACAGTAATTGAGGTGGTTCATTACAGCCAGTGACCACAGGAACAGTTCAGGAACACAGCACAAATTGACTGGACCACCCTGGGACAGTCAGGTCCCTCTAGTGCCTGAATAAGATACAGCAAAGAATGATTTTATTCCGCAGCTTCTCGAGGTCTTGAACAACACCAGGACAACTCCAGGACAAGAACTGCCCAGATGCTGCAGTGGAGCATTCCAACACGGCATGGCTGAAACACGGACCGTACAAAGAGGGGGCAAATGAAGACGTGCAACAAAAGGTGTGACCGACTACATGCTGCTCCCTTCCTGAGCAGGAGGATAAAGAATGGTGCCAAAGGGCATTGCCAGTTGTCCTCGCCTGTCCCTGGGAGTACACAGCAACAACGTGTAATCCGGCATTAGTGCCGGTAAAACCGGCTTAATTTTTAGATATTTGAATGGGTGCTGCAAGCACATCGTGCCTTTCAAATTCAGGCTGGTTTTGTGTAGTGGCCTAGATACTGCTGATCTGAAGGCGCCTGCAAGTGTTACCCCGCAGGTAACGTGGATGATAAAGTGAGCAGTGCATTATATTGGTCATCCCAAATGGCAAAATCCATGGAGGATCTAAAAAGTCAGCTTGAAGTACGTCTCAGAAACAAGCAGGGCATCAGCACCTTTTCTGAGAACAGTGCTGGGATATGCTGATATTTATATCCTCCCTGGTGTCATCCAATGAATCCTCTTTAAAGTGGAATAACAGACATGTCAGGGATGTTAGCTGGGGGAACTGAGTGCTGGTTCACGGAGTCTGGAGCTCTGAGAAATAACAAACCACAGAGAGAAACTAAAAACACTCCAAAATATTTGAGACGATTCAACTCAGAAAAAGTGCAGATCTGTTTGAGGAAAATAATTGAAGCTGCCTATTCCCAGAAAGGAGACAACTTTGGAAACAATTGATTCAGCACAAAGAAAATAACAGGATTACAGCACAGGGCAAAGTAGATATGGTTTTGGAAAAGGCTTTGGAAAAGAGCAGAAAGTCAAAGCTAATCAAATTTACTTGCAGGGTAACCTAAAGGAAGGAGAATGGGAACAGGGCATCTGAGTCTCTGATGAGGCTGCAGTGATGAGGTGGACCGTGTTCAGCTCAAAGGGCGACGGAGACACAACAGTGTAAATAAGAATTATCAACAGGCTTGAGGGGGTGGCATAGGTGCACTGATTAGGTACTGAAAAAAGGTGTATTGGGTGCCCAGGAGCCAGATTTCCTCATGGAGATTCAAGAACAACTAAAGGCACAAACGATCCTATTGACATAGTGATTTTAAGTTGTTATGGTTTAATAGCTGGGTGGATATAGTAAAAGTTAATGGTTTAAAAAGACATTAAATAGTGAAAAAATAATGCAGGCGGATAATTCAGAATAGTGACAGAGGCTGTGTATATAAGAGTAAGTAAAACAAACTTCAGACCAACAAGCAGCTCATGTTCACACACTTTTATGATTTTCGACCTCAAACTGGAAAGAAAAACTCTAGTGTGATATAGAATCTAGTTTTAGAAATGTAGATCATAAGAAAAAATCCCTTAGGAATTCTCATTTCAGTTCTGAACTTCATTGAACAGCAGGACCAGCACTGCACAGAGAGGGCAGGGATGGGGAGACAGAGGAGGTTTGTTCTACTGGGGGATGACAGCAGTGGAGAAAGGATGTAGGAAGTGGGGTGACCCTTCTGGGAAAAAAATACAAAGCAAAACCAGTGGTTACTGTGGCTGAATCGGCTGTTTTGCTTCTGTGCTATGTGGTGGTCTTGAAAATAGTTGAGAAAACCCTTCCATTTGAAGAAGTAGAGGGAATGAAACACTGAGGTGCCTTTTAGGGAGAATGTCAGGCCCTGAAGGACCAGAAAGCTGCACCCATTGGCACTGGAGATTTTATCCAGAAACAGCTGGCACTGCTGAAAAGCGTGGGCAGCCAGGCTGTCGGAAGAGGCACAGGAAGCTGTAGGGGTAATAGGAAAAGAGTAAAAGCTAAAGAGCCTTTGAATCTCTGGTATGGAAGGAAACAAGCACTGGATCATGTATTGATATATTTTCAAGTATTCAGCTTTATTGCAAAAGTTTTATTCCCCCAGCTGGATTCTATTTCCTGAAGTAGCTGCAGAGCAGTTGGGGAATTGCTAAAATACTGCTCACATAAGTAAAGAATGACAAGCCAGGGTTTTCAAAGGGTTAATATTTGTTGGATAAACTTGGACAATTTTTTCACATATGAAAAGCAGATTTGGAAAAACACTGGGTGTAAACCCAGTGTTTTCTTCTGCACATTGAGCAGATTGTTTTGTGTCTCCTACAACAAGTTAATTTAGTTTTGAAGAGAAAAACTTGTCAATTAAAAAATCCAGCTTTTTGGAATATATTTAAAATTTTTTTTCCCCTGATTAATTCTGAAAATCTTATTAAATTTCAGGGGATCTAACCAAAAATTAGAAACTTTCTTGGACATTTATTAGAAAGACAGGTTTTTCACCTGTTTGGGGTTTTTTTTTTTTGGTTGCAAAATCATCCTCGCCATTTTCCGAGCTTTTATAGCTAATTCACACTGTAACCTGACCAAAGTTAGAAAAGTGTTAGAAAAGAACTGCAAGATCTGTAACAAGTAAGAGCATCATCAAATGCATAATGTTAATGTTATTATATTTCTTGAGAGCGCTGAAAAAATAAAATGCTGCAAGAACACAGCTTGCAAAGATAGCTGGAAGCAGCAGGCAGTTAAGTAATATGTTCTGTGTGGGTGGGGAGGTTAAGTTGTGGTTTTGTTTTCTTTTGTTAGAGAGAAAATATTGATTCATCTGGAGGACATGGAAATGACTGAGGAAGCTACCTCAGATGAAGGAAAAAAATCAAACAAATGCATTCCCACATGTGCTCCTTATCACTTCTGCAAAAATTAAACCCCATCTTTTCAGCTCTTGCTGCTGTGCTTCCTACTATCATAAAAGGCAAACAATGAATATTCATTTCTTCTGTCACCATATGACTTGATCCTCATGTCCCTGCCTATTTGGAAAAGTACTTTGAAAACAAAGGTGTCTGCTACAATCCATCCCTAGATGGAGATCTGTGGCACTGTCAATTATACCTGCTACCCACGTCCTCCATGAGGGCTTTACACAGACACCAAATCTATGCTGTGAGTTTTCAAACTGACTGGGGAAAGCACTGCAGTGTATTTTTAATGTTGTGGTTCCAGAGGAAGGCGGAAATCCTCTCCTAAGCACAGGAATCCCAGTAAGAAAATAGATGGTATTAATTCTTGTCTGACAACATCTTGGATGCTTGCCTTGTGTTATTTCACCTCCTTATGGAGGATGGAGGGCAGTGTTGTCCTTTAGCCCAGATCAGAGAGTGATGCTGCACAGCAGGGTTATTTTCTGTGTACACAGGTGGGCTCAGGATTGAAAGGCAATACTATAGATCTTGTAGGAGAGACCACCTTCATAAAACATCCTCCTAAGAGGCTTCTTGCCTCTCCTTTATTGAAGCTGCCTCTGCTAACTCTGTCCCTTAAGTCTCCTGTTTAGAAAATGGCCTGAGATGGCCTTTGCTGTGAGTCCCGTGAGGGCCGGGATGAGTGTGGTAAGAGAAGCTGCTACAGAAACTGATGAGGAGGAGCAAAGAGCAGCCAGATCTAGGATTTTATTCCTTTAGACTGACACGAAATCAAGAGATTTGCAAAAAATCTCTCCTGATGGTATTGTTGGCTGTTAAACATCATGAGGGCATGGTGTTTTCAATAAGACGTAAAAAGGAATACAGAAACTAATTAATTTATTACCTAGGAAAGGATGCTGAAGATAAAGTACTTTATTACTCCTAAAAGCTGCATTGCTTTAAGATATTTATAACAGGGAGCCAGAGAACTTGTTTCATGAATAGCGAACCTACATGGTCATGAGTCCATGCAAAATGTATCAGCACAGCTTCTTTCTTTCTGTCTTTTACAGAGTAATGCAACGTTTGAAAAAAAACCCAGGTCAACAAACCCATACCAAAACCAAAAATGCGAAACCAAACCAAAACTAACAAAGAACAAATGAATAAACAATCCCAAAACAACAACAACGAAAAACCCCCAAGAACCCAAACAGGAAAAAAATAATCAAAAAACTGAACCAAACCCAGCGTGACTGTGGTTGCAGGAGCGTGGAGCATTTGAAAGCTGCCTGCAGCGAATGTGGCCTTGTTCCTGCCTTTGCTGCATTGTTCCCATGGAATGTTACTGAAAAGGCTCTGATCCATCAGGGCTGTAAATGTTTTGTCAACTTGGGACATCAGGATGCATTTTTGTGAACCACTGAATGTTCCCAGTCACAGTTGTGATGGGTGTTGAGCTGTGGGTATGACTCTCCTGGTAAACCAAGCAGTGCCAGGGTCCAGTTTCTAGCTCTTGGTCTAGCTGGCACAGCCTGTCAGTGTCTATAGCAATAAAATATCCCTGTCTCTGGAATACGGTAGATGCATCTAAACCAACCACTCGGAATGGTCCCTGGCTGGTGCTGGATCCTGAGCCACTCTCAGGAATGCACTGGGAAAGTGCTCGTTGTTTCGGGCCAAAATAAATCCAGGCACCATTCTAAAACTGAAGAAGATAGATGATTGCATTCCCGCTCTTGGGAATGTTCCCTGGCAGCATTTAATCCACTGACAGAGGTAATTATAGGATGGGATTTGCCTAATCAAATGTAGATGCCAACATCTGGGACAGTTGTCTGGGTCTGCCCCAGACAATGCACAGTCGATGATGAGAAACACTTGGCCATAATTTTTCTCAGCGTATGAGATCTACTCATCATTGAGTGGATGTCTAACCACAGTCACGAGGATTGCTCCATAAAAGCTGTATTAGATTACTCTGACTGCAAGAGGAGCCCAGAAAGACCAGGTCACTACATCATAATTCAAACCAGTATAGACAAGGCAGTGTGATAATACTCCAAAAGCAGGTATTGGGGACAGTGCTAGAAGAAAAACTGAGCAAAAATCTGTGACAGAACATTGATTCAGTCTTGAACTCATAAACAACCCCAGAACAACCTTTTTCTATGTTTTATTAAACTTCTATCATCTTATGCTTCCCCAGCTTGTATCTTCTGGTGGCTAAATCTGTGTATATCTGAATATATGGGGACCTGATTCTGTTTGCAGGTCCCCTGGCAGCAATGTAAGAGCAATCATAACAATTTGCATTTATACACTTCCTTCCACCTGATAGCTTCAAAGTGCTTTACATATACTGATTGGTTATATTTCACATTACTCCTGTGAGATGGCTATAAAATAGAAAAATAGAAGAGCAGATTATGAATGACTGGAACTAAGACATAGGCAAAGAGAAAAGAAAAAGAGTGTTAGAAAAAGGTAAGACTGTTATTTCTTCATAAAACCAGGAACTCGGTGATTTTGTCTCCACTTACACCAGCTGGAAATTCAATTTTCATGCCCTAAATTCCTTGCAAAGCAAGAATTTAATTCAGGTCATATTTTGTCCTTAATGAAAACTCTGGATGCTCTTAACTCTTGACACAACACATGCACTATAGAGAGTAAAGGTGATTCCCATGTGTGGTATCAGGTTTTTGTTGCACTGTACTAATTTAATGAACTTAAAAGCAAGAAAGGCTGAGTGAATGATACAGATTTCCCCATCATTTGAGACTGTAGATTTATATAGGCCAAGTGATCCAAGGGGACGTGATCCAGTTTATCTGACTCAATGTCAAGTTCCTCCCAAAAGAAGAGCTGAAATTCCCGACATGGTCAGTGGAGATAGACAGGGTGCTCCAGAGGCCTTCAAGGAGATATCTTGCCTGCCTAAATTCAATCACCTAAATTAGATAAAGTGGACCTTTACAAGGGTTTCAAGGCACTTGTCATCACTACTTGACTGGGAACTCGGGTGCTTATTGTAGGACTGCTCTGATAGGAGCCGAAAATACAGCTGTTGGTTACAGAGACCACCCAGTTAAACTGGATCCCTCCTAAGGAAAAGATATATAAGAACAATCAGAGAATCTTTAAGATTGGAAAAGACCACTAAGATCGTTGAGTCCGACCAAAGACAATTGCAACCAGCCTTCCAGAAACACGGGATAGCACCAGACCTAGAAACAGTCTGTGCAGAACCCTACTAAGAGCATCCTCTCTCCACCATAGTTTCCCATTTTGACAAAGCCTTTTGCAGGTTTGTGCATTACCCTCTTCGTAATCTCCTATCATTTGCCTTATTAATATGATGTGGAGCCAATTTTTTAATCAAAATGTTATGCAGCAAAAAGTCAAACACCAGACTGAACTCTAAATAGATTATAGCTTTGTTATTACCTTAATTAGCCACCCTTGGAAAATCATCAAATATTTAAATTGCATTTGTTTTATGAGATGTTTTCTGTAAAATTTTGGTGACTAGTATTAATTAATTACATTCCCTCTTACTTATTTATTCTCCATTAATTTTGCCTTCTCCCCTACCCTGCATCAGTTCCATTATTGATGCTGCTGTGGCTTTCTCAGGAAATATTTGTTGTTTATTATTGACACATATTATTGACAAGGCTTCCCACCCTTTGGAACATCCCCTGCATTCTGGCCTTTTGAAAAACGTTCCTCCAGAAACTCCTGGCCTTGCAAGATACCTCAGGCTGTATGTAAATTTTCCTGTTTTACAGAGCCTCTCTTTTTTTTCTTGTGACTGTGTTCAGTAACTGCGTCAGGGGTGTCATTTCAGGCAACTTCAATGGGAGGAATACAGAGGAAAGGAGAGAGGTAGCAACCGCAGAAAAAAAAGCCCCAGTCCCAAATGAACCTGTTAATTTTGAAATGTCAGAATTAGCTCAGAACAGGGAGAACATCAACAGGCGATTCTGACCTGACACAAACCTCACCTGTTCATTGAAAGTTTGACACTGTTAGTACAGTCTCCCTCATTACACAAATGCACCCCTCTCTCCTTTTCCCCCTCCTTCTCCACATGCATTTAGTGGTTCTCTAAAACTGTCCCCTTTAAGCAACTTCTTCTGCCTATGATGGATCCCAACCTCCACCAAAGACCTCAGGTGTCTGATGGTTTAGATCGTTCCATGAGGGAACAGACACTGGGGTACATCACACTAATTAACATTTTCTTAGACTAGATCCTCTTGACTCTTCATCAAGATATTATAAATATTTGATAACATTTTTGCTTCTATTTTCAACAAGAGGGTGAGGTGTGATCAAATCAGATGGCTAAAAAATTGATGCCAGAAACAGAGGAATACAAATTAAAGTAGAACAAAAGTAGAAGAGGTTGTGAGAACACTTGGATGAATTTAAATTGGATTCTCAGATAACAAATGGAAAATATCTTGGAATTTTTATCAGATGTCTGTGAACTCCTAGAAGTCAGGTAAGGTCCCATAAGATACGATAAAGTAAATAAAGTGGATGTTTTTAGAAGGAAAGAGGAGGAATAGTAAGCCAAAGGCTACTGACCAGTCAACCAGAGGTAATGAAACAACAGCTATCTGAAAGCTCACAGAAGGAAATGAGCAGGAATGTTGTTTTGTAAAGAAAAGTGTCAGTTCCTTCTACAACAGGCTTCAGGATAGCTAAAAGCAGTCATTAAATGCTAGACTTGTAGGATGCCCGCTAATATTGTTTAATGTTATTTTATCATAAATAACAAACTGGAGAAAGATGCTCGTGCTAAATCTAAAGTAAGATGGGTGGAAAACCATTTAGAAAATGACTGCCTGAAAGTAATTATCATGCATGGGTTCATTTTCCAAATGGATGTACTGTGGCAGATTTGTCAAGACTCTTTCTTTGGTCTACTATTACCAAGTAGTTTGAATACTGAGTATGATCAAATAGGGAGAATGAGTTTTCACTTCATCACAATCTGTGCATGTTTCAAAAAAAATAGGGTGGTTTCCAAAAGAGTCCAACATCACATGGAATGTCTTTTTAAGACATGTCACTTAATCCTGCTGCTTACACCTGAAGGCCTGATATGGTTTAACATCAGTGTTGCTGAAAGTTATGAAGAGATGAGCTAGAGACAGACTTGATTTGGGCAAGTGCAGTCCAGAGTTGAAATTTTAATTCTGAGTGAACAGCTCAAGGATAAGTTGCTGTTTGAAAGATCCCGTCTCAATGCTGTGTTATGATAGCGTACTCTAAACTTTAACTTCTTCTTTAACTCTAAAGTTAAAAATGCAGCTTTTAGGAGTAATTAACTTCTTCTTTAACTCTAAACTTTAACTTCTTTAACTTTTGGACAAAAAAAAAGTCACCCATTTCATTCGTTGAAGGACGATTTCAATTGCTTATACATGAAAAGCCATAAGGAGACAAGATAAGTCAGGGTTGATATAATGTGAGTGTCATCTTCTACTCCCGTTCCAAGGAGGACATAAATCATCACAGCCTCTGTACTTCCCCCAAGCTGTAGAGAACTCTATCATTGCAGTCCTCTTTCCATGTGTCTTGCAAATTCATATCTGCATGATAGCAAGGCATCACTGACCACTTCTCTCATGCCGTTTATCCAAGCAACAGCCTCCAAACATATCAAACAGACTTCACTACAAGCAGGTTCCACTGCATGGCATGAGATGTCCTTCCTCAACAAACCATGAGTTAATGCCTCAGTCAATAATTTTCCTCTGATGTTCTTTGCTGAGTTTAATTATTGGGTTTGACTTCAAGATTCTGTTATCATCAGCATGAAAATGATTGCCTGAGCAACTTGCTGCAGCAGAAACCTCATCATTTGCTATCAATGGCTTTTAATTAAATTGCAATAAAAGATAAACAAAACTTTTCAAAAGCAAATTTACCTCTGTTTAAATATTTCTGTTTTTATCTCCCATGAAGTCAAGTTGCCCTTCTGAAATGGCTATGAAACCCATGAAGAGCCTCTTTCATCTTTGCTGAGTTGATTCCAGTGACACAGTCTCCCATGGGGAGGGATTATGAAGCAGAATGTCAGTAAACTAATTGCAGAGAGCTCTGCTATAAGTCAGCCTGATTGCCCTGTCTTTTTTGTGAATGGCTCTGTCTTGCCAAAATGAGATGAATTTATTTCCCTTTCAGGAATGTCATGCCAAGATCATGAAGCACTTTGCATATTAGGACCAACTTATTGAATATGATGTGATACTCTGAGAATCATGGAATCATCACAGAATCACAGAATGGGTTGGGTTGGAAGGGACCTTAAAGATCATTAAATTCCAGTCCTCTGCCATGGGCAGGGACACCTTCCACTAGACCAGGTTGCTCCAAGCCCTGTTCAGCCCGGCCTTGAACACTCCCAGGGATGGAGCATCCCCAGCTTCCCTGGGCAACCTGTGCCAGCATCTCACCACCAATACCATACTCATTCCCCTTCCCAAGTGTTTATGAGATTTGTCCCTAACCCTAAACCATCTCCCCCCTGCAAACTTCTCAGTTCTTCATGCTTTACCTATTTTCCATCTTCTTGGAACAGTATTGGCCGCTCTGCGAATATCCTTTGCAGAATGTGTGTGCAAAGGCAAAGAACAAAGGGGGCACAATGGTCTTTTTCGTATATATGGAAAGCAGATATAAAAAAAGAAAGAATTAGTGTGTTTCGCAATGACCTTGGTGACTGGGATAACACAAAACTTCAGCAAGCAGTCTGTTGGATATTGCACTAAGACCTTCTAACACAGAGAACAGGCAAGTGCTGGCACCAGCGGCTTGGAGAAGGGGCCCAGCCTCCGTCAGAAGGTTTTAGGAGTCTGCTAAGGCTTTCCTACTATTCCTTGTCTTGAACTGTGGATGCAAAACTCATCAGCTTTGGAGCAGGTCATATTTCTCCAGCCTTACCCTCCTAAGGGATGAAAAAAAAGTGCAAACATGGATGGTGGGGTTTTTTTCCTAAAGTACCAAGAGAAAGGAAAAAAATACTTTTCACATATATATATATATGTTCTTATGTTCATCTTCAGTGGTCGAGAGAATCTGGGACACACTTTTGCAAATATTGGATATGCTCTTTATCTGTATACATTTACCTAATAAAATATACAGAATAACACAGAATGCCCTTATTTGGGTTCTCTATTTTTTCATGTCTGTTTTGCTGAAAAAGTGTGAATGACAAATTTCTTATTTTCTAAAGATGTAATTAACTTCCCCTCCTCCTGCATGGTAGGTGCCAAATGACTTTCACATGGATCCAGGAATTTAATTAAAGTACAGAAACCAAGGGTTTTAAAAATCATTTTTATTAGTTAAATAAAATTATCTTAAATATCCTAGATGCATAAGCAGGGTTGGAGAGCTTTTAATGACATGATTTGCATCTGTGATGAAGCTAAACTATCATGTGTACAAATAAATTGAACAGATAGTTTCAGAACTCCATAAGATTTTATCACAGCATCACCATAGCAAATGTCATCCTTCCAGAGAGAAATAAAAAATTTCCCCACCTTTCTGATTCCTAAATTCCAGCTTCCTGCTACTTGCTCAGCGCTTTTCAAAGTTTAAATGATTTCATGTTTTTATAACTTTGGTAAGAACTCTGAACTTCTTGAAATTAGTTTAAATTATTTATATAAATGGAAGTAATATCTCAGTCCCATCTTATTCTAAGTAGATTAACAGAGGTGTCAGAATTTAAAATTAAATATTAAGGACAACTAATATTGATATAAAAACATAATTGAAAATCCCATCATTTCATCTGATATAATTAACTTTCATAATTTTATCGCCTATTCATTTTTCCTGTGATTTCAGTTTGCAGAGTGTATTTGGTACTGCAATATTGAAATAATAGGCAATAGGAAGTCATGAAATTCATTTACGGATGGGCTACAACTCACATAACTTTGGCTGTTTAAAAATATGTACCTAGTCTTATCAAATTAGGGAGGTCCCTTAATAATCATCAAAAAGACATCTTCACCAGGAGGTTCATCTTAGACTTTTAACTCTTTTTACGTGGGGATGAAACAGCCTTTGGACATGACTGTCTGTCTCCAGGTACTGTTGATGGCTCCTTGACGGTTCGTTCAGACCAGACCCCTGACCTTCAGAGAATCACAGAATGGGGTGGAAAAGGACCTTAGAGATGGTCTCGTTCCACCCCCTCCCACGGGCAGGGACACCTTCCACTATCCCAGGTTGCTCCAAGCCCCGTCCGACCTGGCCTTAGACACATCCAGGGATGTGGCAGCCACAGCTTCTCTGGGCAAGCTGTGCCAGTGTCTCACCATCCTTTATAGTAAAAGGTTTTTTCTAAAATCGAATCCAAATCTGCCCTTTTAGTTTAAAACATTCCCCCTTGTCCTGTCACTACCTGCCCATGTAAAGGTGGTTGAAGTCAGGTGAGATGATTGCACTCTTAGAGAGTGCGTCACTTGTGTTGTTGGGTGACATCACTCATCCAGGTTGTTTACCAAAGACATCTCTCCTTGCAATTGGGATGAAAAACCCAGTCAGAAAGGGCATGGAAGGATCCCCATGGGCAGAAATTGTGGAATGTTTCAGTAAATCTGTTCGCCTTCTGTACTGATGTTAAATAACAAGGCTCTGTGAACGGATGCAATTAAGAGTCACAGCAAGCACAAAGAACTCCATCCATCTACCATGAGATAATCCTGAAACAGCCTTATCATGATATTCTGGCCTTTCCCTTGATGCCCAAGCCCATCTTCCCCCTGGAAGTGCTTTTTTCAGATGCTTACCATCGGATGTTCAGTCATTCCTAGGCAGTCCATGTGCTAAAATCCAGACTGCTGTCCATGGAATATTAGGGCTCATGTCCAGATCAACACTCCTCTGTGGAGGGGTTTTGCCTTGGATGTTTTTCTTTCAGCCATAAAGAAAGAAGAAGAGTGAAAATATCTTAATGCAATGCCGTTCCCCCAAGAGAAGGTGGAGCACTCTCAGGAAAACCAGTGAAGGAAGAGAAAGGGACCAGAGTGAAGTCTGAAGGTTAATACCGTGCCCTTGGCATTCTCTGCACAGGAAAGCTGCCAAGAGTTCCCTTAGTCATGCTGCTTTTTTCTGGAGGCCTTTTGACTTCACTTAGATGGTGAATGGAAAGCTGCACACAAAATAAATAATGTTGGTGAGATCAAAGGTCACCACAGCATTCTTCTCGCATGATGGTCTTTACTTCTCAGTGCATTTTCCTTTGGAAACACCCTTTTCACCCCATTTCAGATACTCCTACTTGCTTCCCTTTCTATCCATTCTCCAGATCCACTCTGGCATGGCCTGTTCATGACATCCTGCCCACTACAGCAGCTCTGAATTTTGTTTTATGCAGCAGCAAATAAAAGCACAACCAACTCCTTTTCTACTTCCTTTTTTTTTGTTCAGCAACAGACTGTGCCATCTTTCGGGGCACAGATTATTTTTACCTGTACCATACTTACTGTTTAATGCTAATAAAAATTAATAATAATGTAGTGATTATTTAATACTTAAACACCAATATAAAATATGAACATATAGATAATTAAAAATTAATAAATACCATCACCACCACCACCACCAACAACAGAAGAGGAGTAAAGAGTGCAAAATGCTCATCTGAGGGAACATATGTCAAAAAAATTCTTTACCATGAGGGTGGTGAGGCCCTGGCACAGGTTGCCCAGAGAAGCTGTGGCTGCCCCATCCCTGGAAGTGTTCAAGGCCAGGCTGGACAGGGCTTAGAACAACCTGGGATAGTGGAAGGCATCCCAGCCCATAGCAGGGGATTTGGAACCTTAGGGTCTCTTCCAACTCAAACCATTCTGTGATTTCTGTGATTCTATGATGAAAGATGACATTGGTTTTACTCAAGACACATCTATTCTCAATATGGACAAAACTGGAGATACCCACTATGCACTTCTAGAAACTCACGGTGATCATACCTACAGAAATCTGTCCTGTTTGACTGCCCACAACCCTCATCTACCCTCTCTAAAGACCATTTAATGCTCATCTCTGCCAAGCTGATTCAGATGCCAGCAGTGTGACGCAGGGACAAACGTTTTCTCCTTGCTTCCCCTCCATCTGCCCCCCTCCACCGGAATGAAGATTAACAGGATTAAAAGGTTTAACAGCACTGAGAACTTCAAGAATGGAACAAAAACACCTCCTGGAAGAGGTGGAGAGATTTCTGTCTGACTAAAGCTCACGTGTCAGTGAACCAGAGCAAGGCAGATGCTCAAAAAAACATACGATAGGGTAAACTAATGCCTTGCTGGAGCCTTCAGGTTGAACGAGCTTGTGATTGGCCTGCAGGACATCTCATTCCCTACTGTTCCTTATTCATTTACCATAATGGAAATAAAGAAGTCGAAACAGGAGGGTCTGACAGGATAATAGGCTTGTGATGTTCTGAAAATAAACATCTACCTCCGTTTGACATTTATTATCTATAAACTGCTTGGCTTCTTTTTGGCAGTTTTATTGTGTCAGGAGACCATTATCCTGTCACAGCTCTGTATTGCACTGACATTATCCCTTAAGCAAATTTTGGTACTGAATTTACAGTTCTGTGGGTATTCCTAGCCTTGCACCACTGAAGGCTCCAATCAAAGTAGGGCAGGTCTTAGAACACAGAGGTAATGGGGCTGCATCAAGGTTCATGGGATGGATCAGAGTGGGTAAAGAAGTGGGAAAATTCCTGGCAGCTGGATAGACAGGGGGCCTATTTCCTTCTTCCTTCATGCGTGAAGGGCATGGAGCAAGGTGTCACTGCAGAATTACAACCTCGCCATGGATGCTAATAATTCACCTTCTGTGCCCGGGAACAAATGAGAGAGCAACCTGGCAGTACCATGTATCTTGTGGGGAATTATCACCCTAACTATGCGCCCAGTAATGAAATTTTAAAATAGGATGTAAACAAAACACGTTGTTAATTTGCATCAATTTACTTCTGTGTGAAGATACAAGATTCTGAGATTGGCCAGATATAGTTCCCAACAAAACCAACCCAGTGTAACAGGAAAACTATTCTCATTCTTGCCATAATGTTTTATAGTGTTTTCAATACCAGAAAAAAAATTAAAAGTGTTTAGGAAGCATTTATTAAATTGTGGATCAAGTGAAAAGTTACTGTCTATAGTTTGCTAATGCCTCAAGAAATATGTGCTTCCTGGAAGAACCTACAGAGAGAGTTTCCCAGTATCTCAAGGATGTATTGTTTCAAGGAAGAATTGATGATTTTTCTAACCAGAGACCCATGAGGACCATCCTTCTCGTTAGCCTGATGATTTCTCGTGTTGGAAAAAACAGGAATCCATGAAGAGCAGAGACCATAGCATTTTGTAGCCAATTAATAAAATTCACAGACTCAGTTCCCAGGATAGAAAGCTGATAAATTTTCCAATGCTGAGAGTCTGTAGCAGCATTTTGACCATCTAGTTAAATTTCATTTATAAAATGCACAGTAGAGCTTACACAGAAATTCCTGCCTCCTTCATCATCTGACATCAGCCTTTGCAAAGCTGCTCCTTCTCCATTTTGTCCACTTTTATTTGTTTTGCCTTCAGCCTAAGTTTCCCGCTTCTGTTACCCCTCATAG
Organism: Falcunculus frontatus; assembly: GCA_013398115.1. Classification (NCBI taxonomy): domain Eukaryota; kingdom Metazoa; phylum Chordata; class Aves; order Passeriformes; genus Falcunculus; species Falcunculus frontatus. The sequence goes on from VZRV01002112.1 coordinate 478,273, forward strand.
AGGCTTCCTGTGAGCCTTCACCCGGAGAATGTAAGCTCTACATTTGGGATTTTGATGTTCATTAGAAACAGAGGCAATATTTTTAGTTTTAACAAGAAGACTTCGCTCCCACTGAGGGACTGAATTTCTAGTGTAAGATGTGCAGCCCTGGTAAGGAGGCTGTGGATATTAATTTGGCATCTTTACAGTCTCTTCTCTTCAGAGTTTCATGCTGCTTCCTGCTGGCAGAGATGCGGATCTTGCCATGTTGCCTCCATAATTTCTACTTTCCAGTACCTCAGGGTATTTGACAACTTCCAAATTGTTTATCTGTACCTTCAGAAGGGGAAAGTTTGGCACTATGGGCATTGTGGTCCTGCCTGACTCTGGCAAGTATGCACAGCTCCTGATGGATATCCGACAACACTTATGTAGAGCCGCCATAGGAGACATAAACATCTGTCCTGTTTTCCAATGGCAAGGGAAGCATTATCTAATTTACATTTTTTTCCTTATCTCCAGTTCTAAATGCATAGCTTTTCTACACTACATCCCTGTCTTCTTCTAAATTTGTGAATGCTAGACTCCTGGAATTGCCTTTCTCACAATAGCATTTACTTATAAAACCATTAATTTTGTAGTGTCCTATTTTTAATAGCTTTCCTATTTTTAAAACAGCATTGATTCTATTTTCAGTCACCTTCCCTTCTGAAGCACACTAAGGAGGACTCATGCCTAAGCAGGAGTCAGATGTCAAAATAAAATCTCATGCCAAGAGAGGAGAATGCTCTAAGACATATTTTTTATGCAGAAGGTATAATGTTACATGGTGATGGTGCTCAAGGCTGGTATTAATATTTGCGTGTATTTCCTCCACAGAAACTTCAAGCACCTTATGGATCCAAAAGTTTCATTGCCGGTAGTTTTCTGACTTTTTTTCCAGCCAGAAATTTTTCCCTGGGCAATTATCCCACCACCATCCTCTGCCAAGAAGCTACTGGACTCAAGTAGATGTCTGTAATGATTAGGGATCAATTTGATTGACAGGTCAGCCTGCCACAAACATTTGCAAAATCCCTGTTTTGCAGGGCAAATCTGTTACAAGATTCTTTATTTGAAAGACAATTCAGAAGTCTAAGCTCAATTATTTTTCATTTTCTGGGCTCCCTCCACGGTCAATGAGGAGGCAAATGGCCTATAGGGGAGCATAGTCCACCTTGTCTTAAAACAAATGGGAAAAATTTCCCTCCAGAGGAGGAGTTTTCCTCCCTGAGTGGCTGGGAACAGCATCCTGACACTGAGTGTAACATGAGTCAAATCACTTTGCAGGTTGCTTGACAGCATTGATCAGCTTCCCTCTGATCCTAACAGCAATTTAAACACTTTGAGGAATCCAGCTGGATGTGGGTGCCATCATGGAGATGTCCAAAGCTGGAGCTGAATGCCAGCCTCAACAAGCTCAGAGAAGAGGCCTGAGTTTGAAGAACAAAGGTTGGTTGAGTCTAATTCTGTTCCTTACAGTAAACCCTGCCTGACTTGATATTTGGTGTCTTTCAGGCTAAGACCTTTTTCTTCAGTGGGCTGCTGAACATTGTGACATCCCTCATCATTCAGCTGATTGTTCCTTTTCCAAATTAGGTCATCTGCAATTACTTCCATCAGCCAAAATCTTCCAAGATCAGAGAGTTTACAACAAACACCTTTGTCTCATTGAAACAAGTCAGAGTTTTGCCAGGGATTTCAATGAAGTCAGGATTTCACTCCTAAAATTTTTAGTGTTTTTTAATATGCTAAGGCAATTTAATTTTTTTCCTGGTAAAGATCTATCTTTAAAGGAGGTTTCTGAAAACTGCACTGTTTCCTTTTTCATTCAGACCTGCCAAAGAAAGTTTGGCTGACATCCAACATTGAAACACATTCCCTTTTCTTCCTCCCTAACTTTCCAGTGACATTAAAGAGTATGTACATTAAAAAAAAAAAGCCTAATACATAATGCAAAACATATCTCGTGGAGAAAGGTGTGGAAAAAAGCAATTTAGCTCTTGGTCACCAGTCTCTGTTTCCTTTTAAATTTTTTAGCATGATTGCATCAACACCAAGTTTCACAGATCAGTACATGTCAAAAAATATCAGATGTAAAATTATGTGGGCATTTTAGCCAAAAATGTAAACATGATATATTTTCACAACTTGGTGCTGAACATAACTGCAAAAAATCCCATGAGTTGGTCTTGTGATGGCAAGTGAAGAGCAGGAAGATGTAAGACACAAAGAAAACTGAGGAAAGGGAATATCACTACTTGAAATAAGTGTTGGAGAATGGCTCAAAGAGCGTAAAACGTAATTTTTCTTTACATCTTCTAAAAAAGTAGCTTAATAAGCTACCACTAAAATGAAAGCAAAGTAAAGCAAGAAGTAAATAGCTGTGGTTTTTTTTTGAGGGGGTGTTTGTTTGGGTTATTTTAATAACAAGGCAGCAACATGTGTTGATATTCTTGGAGGCCACAGCTACCCTTCCTAGATTCAGTGTGTTTGAGTGGTAGGAAGAATGAACAATTGGACATGTAAGCTATTCAGAAATCAAAAGAAAGATAGATTTCCTTTGGAATATGTGGCTTTGTTAAAAATAACGTATGATCAAATGGAATTAGTCAATGCAGACTGTCCCAGAAATCCATTTCTGTGAAGAAAATAATTCTTTATTGAAAATAGCAGGCCTCCAAAATTGCTGAGGAAAATACAAGTTTCATCTACAGGAGAAAACTTTATCCAAAGTTTATCAGCTCTATAGAGTCTATAGTTTTCTCAATATAAGAAGGAAAGAACCTATGGACTCTATAAATTCTGTAGCAGCAACTGATGACAGAGATGGCTGAGCATGAAACCTCTGAACTCCTCTCAGATTAAAGCTGATTAGAGTTTGTCAAGTGCTAGTTTAGAGTTTCAATCTCACTGAAAAGTCTCTCTGAAATGACAAGGAAAGTATGGTTACACGTATTTATTCTTCATGATTAGGATGCTACCAGAAAACTGCATTCCAAGGTTTGATTTTAATGATTAGAATTAAAACCACTACTGGTTCACAAAGTAGGCTCATGGGAGAAACCTTTGTCAGGGATACAGGACACATGGACCATGGACACAGTTTGTTGCAGGAAGAAGAAGCAAGAAATGCTCGGAAACTGGAGATCTGTTGCAGGAATTTACTGAGTGTGGAGGAAGACCTTGAGCCAAATGAGAATAGTTTCTTTTTTCTCTGATGGAAGACATAGTCTTTGCCAGAATTTCTACATCATATTTGTGGAGGCTGCAACTCAATAGCAAACGTGAGATTCCATCCTGAGGTAAACACTGAGATTTGTCCAGCTGGAAACTATTCTCCAAAATGTTTCCATCCCAAACCAGGATGAAAATTTAAAGAAATATATCACATAATGTATAACTTTTTCAATTTAGAATTGTCATTTCATAGTGAAATGTTAAATCTAAATTATTTTCTCTTTTTTTTTAACTTAACTTCCCTGAACTGTAAATTTCCTTTTTCCATCACAATGAACCACGTACACCTTTGTCTTCATAGTTTTTAAAATTTTATTTTAATATTATTAACAATACCTTCTGCTAGCAGGCATGAGGGAAAACTTGAATCCTGTGTGAGCCTATTATGCAGGCAAATTTCATCCAGCAGAGACTCAGTTCCCATATATAGCCATCTTAATATGTTCTCATGATGAAATATTAAGGAATAATGGTAATATATGTATGCTAATGAATTCAAATAAAGTTCATATTAAATCATGTTTTAATGAGGGATAAGCAAGGGCACAGTTTCTGAGCATCTTGAGTCCATCTAATGTGCTAATCCTGGCGTGCTGTGCCTGTGTAAGGAACTCCAACAGCAAAGGTTTTGTGCTTCTAATAGGGCCAAGGATCTGGTTTATTCAGATTCATGGAATATCCTGAGTTGGAAGGGACACACAAGGATCATCCTGTCCAACTGTGAAGTAAATGGCCCATATGGGAATTAAACCCACAGCCTTGGTGTTTTTAGCACCAGGCTGTGACCAGCTGAGCCAATCTCAGGGTCTATGTGCAGACCTGAGCTCCTCCAGTGTCCACACTCCAAGCTGAGGAGAAGTTGCAGAGTCACGATCAGTGAAAAGCCAGCTCTGATGCTGCACAGGGCAAAAAAGATTTCATAATTCAAAGTCAGTGTCACGCTGCCATTATTAATAGTTTCTGGCCATTGAGGATTGTGGGTTGAGTGAACTCATACCAGGCTGCAAAAGGCCATGAAATCAGCAGATTAAAAGTGGATTAATCAGGTGTATCTTCAATCCAATGCATTTAAAGTAAAGCTCCTAACAACTCTGGTGATATTTGGATTAATCCCTAAAGAGTGTGTCACTTTTCTAACAATGGTTACTGATAATATTTCAGACGCAACTTAGAACCTAATATTTGGAATATCATGGACTATTTAAGGTAGATGAGCCCTGACATATTAAGATGTGAGTTTTACTCTGATACAAAAAGTCTCGATAAGCCTGACAAATCCAGACATCATCATTTAATTGTCCTCTGACTGCTTTCCCCTGAAGCACAGATCCCTTTGGGGCTGATGATTTGAGCAGCGTTTTGTGCTTCAGAAATGTGCCTGAAACCCAAACTTTGTAGTCAGAACTTAATCCAAAGGCAAACAAAGTCATCAGGAAAGTTTGAATTGTGTCCTCTCAAGTGAGCAAAGGAGACAGCTAATACGTTGCTCTAGTTTTTTCGTTTTCTTTTTTCACCTCCTTTAGAGGGTAACTAAGCTTTGTGGCAGAGATTTTACTTGGAAGAAAAAAAGAAGAAGCAAAATATTTCCAATAGCAGATTTACAGACCTGGAAGCATAAAAATTCACTTAAGAAATTCTTCTAAGAGACTGTGTGGAGGCTCCATCTCACCTGCCTGTATCTACCTGAGGGGTATAAGAAGTCCATTCTATGAAACAGTGGCATAACTCCTGTCCAAGATTAAAAAGACGGGAGTCAGGTTCAGTCTTGCAAAGCCAAGTTGTACCAAAAAGCCATTTACTTATTAACAGTGATCAGTATTGTGTATCATACAGATAAAAAACCCCAAAGCACTGTTGCCCTAACAGTGATTTATTTGATCAGAAACCCCAAATGAGGGGACACCAACTAATAAACAATGACTTTCTGTGAAATTAAGAAACAGGTATTGAGATGAAGGCTGTGTTTGAAAAACAACCCTCCCAGGAAGAAACACAAACTTTGTGAGTGTCAACATTTGAAACAAAGTAAAAATGAGCAAGACTTGAGTGCTATGATCCAGAAATACACAGAATATTTCCTTAAACTCCCAGGAGATGCGAGCTCACCAAATTTCCTCTATTTATTATCCACAACAAGAAGGCAGAAATTACTTCCTTTTACCAAAAGCCCTCTGAAACACCATCAAATGGACTCATCCCATGTTTCCCCCACATGGCACCTTGAAATCTCCTCCCAGGTCCTTTCACACACTCCAGGTCTTTGGAACCTCATAAAGTCCTCTAAAGTCCTTCAAGTCCCAACCTCAGACCTCACAAATCCTTACTGGCCATTTCCAGCCCACCCTGCTGTCCCTGGGACCACCCTACCACTGCCAAGAAGATCAGAGTTAGCCAAGCTTTAGATTGAACTGTTCTCCAAAAAGCCTTACAACTGCCTCATCCATCCTTTTTAAAATTTTTTTTCTGTGTATCCTGAAACTGGGTTCATTTGGCCACAAAGAAAGGAGCAAGGATTGTCATTGCTGTGTGAGGACTGGAGGGTGCTGCAGGACTGAGGGACAGAGTAAGGGAGAAAAGAAAAGGACAGAGAGAAGGTCTGGGGAGAAGATTGGTTCAGTAACCTTTAAGACAAGTCGGGAATAATACAAGGAATATACAAAAAATATGAACCTACTTACAGGGAATTAATTATTGAAAAATGCAAAGCAATAACTGTACGAATGAATTCTTCAGTGAAATTAATTATACAATGAGGCTGTTATTGCAGCAAAAATATCCAGTGATCAAGAAAGGTTAAGAGTCTAAGCAATGAACGGGAGCTTGCAAACAAAGTATTTTCAGGACATGATGGACTTGATGGCCTTGACATGTAACTTTTAGTTTGGGGTTTTTTTCTCCTTTCATTACCTTCAGATCATCTCATAAAGAGTTCTTCAGCCTGGAAAGGAGAAGAGTCCAGAGATACCTTATCATGGCCTTTTTGATTTGCAGATGGTCTATAAAAAGATTTTATCAGGATCTGTTGCAATAGAACAAAGGGTAATCATTTCAAACTAAAAGATATTTGATTTAGATTAGGCATAAAATAGAATTTTTAGACAATGAGGGTGGTAAAACATTGGAACAGGTGCCCAGAGAAGTGGTGGATGTCCCACCCCGGAAGCATTCATGAGGGTCTGAGCTCTGTCCGAACCGATCCAGTTTTGCTCATTGCAGGGGGTTGAACTGGATGACCTTTAAGGGTCCCTTCCAACACAAAACTATTCTGTGATTCTATAATAAGACCAGGTGATGTGGGACCAGTATTTCATCGGGGGAGGCAGTGAATACTTCCATTTGAAAAGAAACAGTTTCAAGTAAACGTCAATATTTGTAGTCAGAAACTGTTCCCCAAATAGTATGCTAACTTTCAAACTGCTCTGGAGCCTTTGTGCAATAAATCTACAAATCACTGAAAAATTACACCCAGTTCTTCTACAGCACAAATGTGTGATGCTGAGAAGGCAATAAATCATTGGTAAAAGGGGTAAGGATTGTTCCTTAATTAAGGTCAGGTCAGACGGGGTGCTGAGCAACCCAATGTAGCTGAAGATGTCCCTGCTCATGACAATATGACCTTTCATGTCCCTTCCAACCCAAAGCTCTGTGTGATTCAGTAAAAAGGGAAATGGTGCACAGGTTCTGGCTGCACAGTGTGGTGACAGCCACAGCCCCGAAACTGTCAATGTGAAAGACACAACTGAAAATCTCTTCTGGTCACTGAAATGTTTTGCCATGTCACTTTTTATAAGCAGAAGAGGGAAGAAGCCCTATTCAGTGCCAGTGATCCAACTCCTTTGTCCTGAACACCTCTCACAGTGCTCAGATTCAGCTGTTTCAGTGCACCAAGGCTCCCTCTGGATCTCATTCACAAACATCTTCTATCAAACAACCAACACATCACCTGGAAGCACGTACTGCCTTCAACATGTGTGAACTTAATTCTGTTCTGCAGTATCTATGCAATCCCTAATGATAGCAGGAGAATTTGGATCAGGAAACTGGGGCAATTGGAAATGGAATGTGGCCAATTATCTTTGCCATTTCCATTCACAGTGTGAAAGAATAACGGAAAAAAAAAAAAAAACAAACCACCATCTCTGAGTTTGTCTTCCCTGTAGGGCATTTTTTCAAATTTTATTTGAGATTTACTTTTCTGACTTAAGGAAAGAAAAAATACCTAATGGAAGATGCATCTGACACAAGGATATAGGCTGAGAAACTGTAACTGCTTCCCTGAAAAAAATCACTAGCCCAGTGAAGAAAATCATCAATATTTAAACCCTTGCCTTCCATCTGATACATAGCTCTAATTGGGAAGCAACATTCAAGCTTTTGAATGTGACCTTGTATGTTGATTAAGTTACTCCCCCAGCAGTTGAATCTCATCATTTATCCCAGCCCTTCACAGAGAACACTCTGCATAATGTGGAACATCCAGGTGTTTAAGGGATTGCAGCTGCCTGAGGGATCACTGGGAAAAATACAGACATTGCAATCCTGCTCCTTGTGGAAGCAGTAGTCAGAGAGTCTCAAATAGGATGTTTCCTGTGTTATCTGGGGGAAAACATTAACCAAAATGCAATCCCTGTGGAAGGGAACTGCTGCAGGCTGCAGTGCAGGCCACATACCTTGTGAAGATTACACCCACACCCAAATGGTTGGTCCTCCAGGAACAGAGCACACAGGAAGTGTGTAGGTAAGTTGATAGAAAAGCTGGTGAAGGCATTATTTGCATTTCATTAGGTACACAGCAAGACCAGATTTAGTACTTACCTATGCATGAAAGAGCACAAGGTATGATTTTTATTTATAAGCTCATAACTTGTACTCTTTCTTGCACAGACAAAATCAGACATGTAATACAGCTATCTTATAGCTATAATTATATATATAGTGCATTTAATTGATATGTAACGTTATATTTATATAATTATATTACAGATATAATTATGTATATAATCTGGGCACTGAGGCACAGGAGGGCCTGCCACCTTGATTGCTGATGTTTGTGTGGATCGTCTTCACTTCATGGAGGAGGAGCTTTGGTAGGTTTTATATGCAGCACTAGGGAGTGTTACTCCTGATTTAAACTCAGGGGTGTGATAAACTGTGTAATGAAATCTCAGCTCTGCATGTCGAATGTGATCTCTCAGTTAAAATAACTCAGAACAGATCACTTTGAATGCAAGGGAAATTACAGAGTCTGTTGATGGGTCAGTCCTTTTTAGCATCTCCTCTTCTCTCTGAGAATTGTGACCAACCTAGATCCTGTCCCAGGCACATTCCATGTGTGAACTGAAGCTGGAAACCTAGAGCTCAAAAAAAGTCATGATTTTGTTCATAGGTAGGAAGCGACACTGAAATCTGTTGATATGAGGGAATCATCTGCTAAAACCTCACCAAGTCCAAGTCATAGGGATGGGATAGGCTTGGAATGGATGCAAACATCCTCTCAGTGGCCAGCTGAGAACAGCTCAGCATCCAATGTGTCACCAACTTGAATCTAGGGTGGCTCTGGTTCAGGCAGCCATAAGGAATTGCTCTCATGCTTCAATCACAACAAGCTGCTCAGATAAGACTGTTTTAAAACACTGGTTCTGTTTTCCTAACTACCTGAATTAGCATCAGAAATAGCTTGGGGTAGGGTAGAGCTTGGGCCAAGCTCCTGTACAATATCCACTCCATGGCTGACAACCCCCGACAACCATTCCAGTTTGACAACTCAGAATTAAATTAGCAAAAAGTATTGAAAAATTATTATGTAAGTTCCCCCCACTTCCATGATTCTCACTTCAATCAATGTTACTAATTAAGCCAATTTAAACCTGAGTAATAAGGCTGAATGCAGATGTAGGGGTGTTGCACAGGATGTTGGGAATGTGCAAGGTAACGCAAAAAAAGGACCTTCTTCCCATCACAAGGCTGAAAACCTCCACCACACCAGTCTGAGCACTTTGGAAATATGTCAGAGGAAACCTTATTCCTATGAATCTATCTTTATTCCTATGAAGCATGTCCTGAAAGCACTCTGGGATCTGGGGGATGTGCCACCTCTCCTATTCTGGTTACAAAGCAGCAAACAGGCAAACTGCAAATAAAGAAAAAACTGTGGATAGTTGGCTATCCTTAGTAAGAACATTTTCCTCTGGAGTGAGTTTAACTGCCTTCCTGGAGCTTGGGTTTGGTCCAGCTGCCAATTCCTGTCACCTCTTGCTGGGCTCATCTTGGTATTTTTCTCATCCTCAAATTCTGCACATGTAGATTCAAAAATAAACTCCTTAAGGTTGATTTTTCACCTTTTCAGTCAGTCAGGACTGCGTTGTGAGGTTATTCTGATTTCTTTTCAACCTCAGTCCCAGTTCTGAGGGACTCTCTGCAAGTACACGGTAAATTCAACAATAAGAACTAAATACAAGAATATTATGTTGGGGTTTTATTTCTTTTATTATGCAGGGATGTTTCTGAAACACAACCTCAGACTATTCAGACTGATCCATGCCAACCCTTAGGAGCTATTTCTGCAGCTCGTCTGACAGGGTCATGTGCTTTCAGTGCAGATGAACCACCCCCTTCAATCCATTTTCTGTGTCAGCAGACGGATTTATATTAAGTAAAAATCATGAGCACCATTTCCTTGTTATTTCGTTCTTTTTTGTTTTGGGACAGGAATAATTTCCACAAACTTTATAAGTCTTAACTGTTATGACATTTCTTTAGCCTGGCCAATTGGATGAAATCATCTTCAAGGCATATTCAGGGTTCATTTAATTCTCTGTGTCTTAAGCTGAGCTGATTGACTTTCAGGGAATATCCCTCTCCCCACTGTCTGTCTGTCAGTCAGTGTATGCTAACACAGACATCTAGAATGGTAATTCAGTCTCAATTCACAGTTATTGCAGGTGTCTGCAGGAAGGTTTACGTATGACCCAGAAAATCGCCCCAAGACAACAACTCACAGTCAGACTTTAATCCTTTAGAGATGCACCAGAACATCTGAAACGTCCACCCGGCTCTGGCAGAGGTGACAGGGATCCTGTGGGACACCTGTGCCTTCCCTCACCTCCCTCCTAGAGGTCTCCAAAGGTCCCCAGTCAGTTGTACCTCTCCGAATGGGGCTGGCACAGGATTGCAGTAACACAGCCCCAAAGAGCCGTGAGTCTGTGGGTGTTTTACACTGACACAGCTCTATTTTTCTGACAGCTGAATCACAGCTAATACAGCTGGCCACTAGGTTGCAGCTGAAGCTAAAATCACAGAAAAAATTACATTTGCTGGAGCAACCTGTGCAGGTTCTCATTGCTAGCAAGCTGTGGCCTTTAAACTATGCACTTTCAATTTAGTAAGTAATGACAAATATTGCACTGACAGACACCATTACTTTACTTATTCATTTATGTAAAATTCATGTAAACATGTCCAAGTAGCCCATTATTCTATGCCAACCATTATTAGAAGGCATTAGCTTCATTTTGTAGAGTAACCAAGCTAGAATAAAGTAAATTATCAATTCAGTAAAGATGAGAGGTAAACACTGATCCCATTTAAATGTGTGCCTTGGAGTTTTATAGAGAAGGATAGTTCCAAATGTTTTTAGGCTTACCTTTATTTTAGGTCATTACTTTCAATAAAGATGGGGATGACTCTCACAAGATTACTCAGATATTTGTCTAGAATTGAGCTAGCTGTTTCAATGCATTTTTTTAAAAGCTGTTCACTTTTAGAAATGGTTTGAATAATTGCATTGAAAGGTAATAGACATATTTTTTTTAATCCTACTGTAGTCTCTACAGCTATTGTACATATATAAAAGAAAAAGTGACTCCTTCAAAACTCTTTAAGCAGGTATTTTCTAATAGATAAGCAAAAAAGGCAGTTGTAAAGAAACTGATGATGTTACAGGGTGTAGTTTGCAGCCCCCACCTAATCGGAATGTTATTGAGTTTTTACAGACATTGCAAAAGCGATGAGAAAAGGAAATGGGAACAACTATGTTTATTGAGGCTTGAGATATCAGGTGCTAAGAGCCCGGATACAATTTAACTCGTTACATGGATTAGAATATTTGCAGCTTTTTGTCAGGAAGTGTCTCTGAGGTTTAGAAACAGCTTGATGTGATGGAGAGAAATCCATCCCTGTAAATATCACGTCCAAATGATAAGCTTGATTGATGAGTATGACAGTGTTATTTTTCAGAATGACAGAAATGGAGAGAAGAATGCAAGTTCAGGGAAGGGGTGGAGATTAGGAATGTTGTTTTAGAAATGTGAAGTTTGAACGGAGAGATGTATCGACATCTTAATTGGGCACAGGAGATGGATTATGGCTCATTATAGAGGAGTGTTTCATTTTTCTTTGCTTCACATGAATGGAATCCCTTCTCTCCTAAATGTCACAAACTTCTAAAGTTGTCTCTCTTTTTCAGGCTTAGAAAAAAAAGTCTATCACGAGAAAAGGAAGACACATGACTTGACTGTGAATTGTCAAGAATGGCTCTAAGGGGATTTTACTTCTTTTTTTTAAACATAATTACTTTGAAAATTAGGCCCCTCAAAACTACCAGCCTCCTTTAGAGATGTAGACCATGATATTCTTCCACTGGGATACTTTTTTGTAGAGCTAGTAATAGATACTGAGTAATAGATGGGAATTCTTCACTCATAGGCTGGTTTTCCAACGTGAAAGCTTCCATGTGAAAGACTTCCCCACCCTCCTGGGAAACATGCACTAAAGGCTAAACTTCTGGGGAGAAAAATCTGCAATGCTGGTTTTTGATTTAGAATTATCCAGCACAGAACTTCTTCACTTCTACACAAATGAACAGAGCAAAACAGAAAACAGTTCTTACTCAGAGTTGATTTTAGAGGATTTTAGGGGTCAGCACCAGCGATCAGTTGTACCCTTTTATTTAAGTGCCCCATTTCAGGGAGTGCAAGAAAAATCCTCCTGCCAGCCTGCTCAGAAAACTGCCATCTGCTGCAAGACCTGGAATCACTGTCATGAATTCCAGCATCCACTGAAAAAATGATGACGATCAGGAAAAAAAAGAAAAATGTGCTTCTGGCTAAGGTTGTTATATAAAAGGAAAGAATATGAAGAGATCTCAATAGTCAGCAAAGGAAGAAACAAGGTAAACACTAACTTAGAATATTTTATTCATTTAGCCCTATCACTTGCTGTAAATTCTGACAAAATACAGCACCCATCTTTCCTCTCTATCTAATCAGAGAGGAGACACTCTATTTTTCATGTAATGTAATAGAACACAGTGTAACCACCAGACAATAAAAGAAGATACTATAATGGCTACGCTTTTAAGAGCACACATTTTTGTCGTTGTCAGACACCCCTCGTATGGGAACAAATTAAATAGAGCTGAAGGTAATACATAATTCTGAAGAATCACCCAGCAGGCAGCACAAAAGGACACTGGCTTTGGGAAATACTGGAAAATCGTGGCTCTCAGCCCTACAGCTGCAATCCACTCTAATTCAACACAAAGGTTTAATCAAGATACTTCTTTAGATTAATCCCCAGACTTTTTCTTCTGGGCTTTCCTAAATGTGATATTAAATAGTGAAATAAGTTTACCATTTCCAAATAATTTAATATCATCATTACCATTTGTATAAGCAACTGAACAGCTAGCACATATAAAATGTGGTCCACTCCTCCATTAAAATGGTGGGTATAGGGATAAAAACATAGGAAACACGGCCTCAAGGACTATCCTGATATTGCATTTCATGCACAGGAAGTAGGAACTTCTCCATCGGACAATATGTGCCTAATTTTCAGAATAGTTGATCACTCAGAAATCTGACTGAAGATGCTGACATCTACAAGTGGTCATCACTTACTTCAAGTCAAACAGGATTTTCTGGAAATGTAGAACAAATCTGGAAATTGCTCCAGATGGATGGCTCTCTAAAGCAAAACAGAAATGAATTATTGTACAAAATGAGTAATATTCTAATCAACCTGTTCTTGGAATGGACAGGGTTAAAGTAACCAGAGTCTTGTGCACAAATATAATTTGCTGAGCTGTATAGAAACAAATGATGTGTTCCTTTCAGTTAGGACCAAGTTATCAAGAAATAACAAATGGCAATGTTTTGGTCTCAAGGACTGTGTCTATGTCCTCCAAGGGGCCAGCAGAGAAGCCTTCATCTCCTGTCCTGCTTCCACACCTCCAGGTCAGCCCACAGCCTCCCCTTGCAAAGACACAAACATGAGGTGGGATTGATTCAGATGACCAAGTACAAAGGTGCGATTCAGCTTGAGCTGAATACAAATACTTGTAACATTTTACATTTAGGGGCTTGGTGCATGAGGGGATCAGCTCATCTCTCAGTATGTAAGTGCCTGGTGGCATATGAGATGCAATAGAACACCTAAAACACGGACACAGGGCTGAGATTCATTTTAGGGTATTTTTTACACTCAGAAGACCTTCTTAGCTTCATCAGATGGTTCTTTCCACTGATATGTGAAATACCAACTTGGAGAGCACTCAGCACAGCAGATAAGGGAGGGAGGATGGATCCTGTACTTAATGTTTCATCTTTCTAGATAGCCATGTCAGCATTTCGTAGAAGTGAGGCTTCAATTTTTGCTTAAAATATGGATCCAGTAACACTGCCAACACGCATTTATCTCTGTCACTGAGCTTGTTGGCCACAGCAGGAGCGGACACAATTCAACAGCTACTTCTCCTCACTGGTGTTCAAACCACAGATCCCTTTATTTTAACACAGGATTGCAGTTTATTCCAGCAAATGGCAACAGTCAGACTCAGTGGTTGGACTCAATGATCTTACGGGTCTTTTTCAACCCAAAGGGTTTTATGATGAAAGCCATAATAGCAAAATTTGAGGAGAGACATTTCACAGAGTGAAGTAGTCCTATCAATGTCCTGATGTCCAGTTTCCTACTTGTTAAGTATTAGTATCTATTTAGAGAGATTTCTTATTAATGGCCCTGCACGAAGTCCCAGTAAAGGACTTATATCTAATACTCTCTTGGCTGTACATCAACAAGGAAGAGAAATTACTAAGATCTACAAGGAAGATCAGAGGAAAAAGATTTTGCTGTTAGGAGAGGAGTAAATGATCTTGGCCTACACAGTGTAATAAAACACACTGCAGAAAGAGAGAGTCCATTGGGGCAAAAATAAACCCGGTGAGCAAGAAGAACTAATAAACATAAAGGCCCTGATAATCACCAAAACGTGTTTTAAAATCAGCTGTGGAAAATGTAAATGACAGAGACACGAGAAGCTTTTCTCTTAGGTGGTGCTTTGTTGTGGTGGCACAGGTACATTCCAGCCCAGGCTGAAGCCCTTTAGGGCTGGCAGAAGTCACTGCTTTGCCACATGCTTTGTAAAGTTCCAGTGTGGCAGGTTGCATGTGGTCCCTGTAGGTCCAGGCATAAACTGTGTGTGAAGTTTTCAAGGTCATGCAAAAGTCGACTGCTACTGCTGAGAGCACAGAGGCTCCACGGGGTACTTTGCATGGGGCGAGGTCTGGTGCAAACCACACAGCCTTGCTCAGGAAGGGTGAGAGGGACTCACTGGGGAAGGGAAAATAGGGAAACAAGACATGGAGCCTAACAATTTTACATGTATTTGGGATGCAGTTTGTATTGCTGTAAGAGTTACTGGTCTTTATACTCAGAGAAGAGAAGAAAGGCATTTAAGGTTTGATTCACCTGAACCAGTTTTGAGCACTAATATTGGGATAAGAAACTAAAAACTAGAGATCTACACAGTGTCAGTGAAATCTTCCTTGGGAAGTTTTGAAGGAAATTAGGTACAACATGTTTCTTCCTGGGACAGGAAGTGGGAGGTTGTAAGCTTTTACTTTATTGATATTAGGCACATGTACATAGATGTGAAAGCCAAGCTGAGATTAAGGTTAGATGATATATATCTAATGCAGCAAGCAGTTTTGGAGAACATTTCAGGAAGGGATGAGGTAGCTAGTAAATTTTGCTTTCACTGAGAAATAGTTAGGGTTTTTTATATAAATATGGGCTTGTTTCAAGGTTGGTGGGTACGAGTAATTATATTTTATGGAGATAACAGATTAAACTTTCAACACCCATATCCAGTCAGCTGCAATGTAAGAGCTAATAATAACTGTCCTTGGGAAGATTCAAAGTAGCATCCAGAAAAATCAGAAAAGGCCAGCACTGACATTCCTGAAATAGCCAAGAAAAAATAATTGCTATGAATAAACAAACAAAAAGAAAGAATACCTTTGTACTCCAGAAAGAGACAAAATATAAGTCCAATTAAAAAAAAAAATCCTTTGTAGGTCACCTTAGAAAGGAAAAGCTCACAGGCAACAGTAAAATAAGAAGTGCAGTAAGAAGGAAAAAAGTTTGGGAGGAAACAAATTTGAAAGGAAAACACTGTGAACTACAAAAAAAAGCTGCCAAGTTAGAAAAAGAGCAATAATTGCTTTGCATGAGCTTCCAGGCTTTAATATCCAAAAGGGGGGAATAATGATGGCAGGAAAAGACAGATTGCTTGAATATGTTTGAAGATGAAAATCTGAAGTGATAGAGAAGTTTCTGGCATAGGAATTAGACAAAGAAATAAATGACATTGACAATACACTGCTGAGGATGGCAGTTAGAGGTGAAGATCTTGGCAAGAAATCACAGAATGTTTTTGACTGATTACTTCTTACTTTTTCTTAAATAAACATTCTTAAATGTGATCAGAAACTAGTACTAGCTAGTGTCTGTGACAGGTCAGGCACTTAACACACTCAAATTCATGGATTTTTCATCTTGGGATAAGTTGCAAAACTTTATTCAGCATCACAGATCAAGGAGACCCTCTCACTCGAAGAAAAACTGCCTGAGAATCAGGGAACGGTTTGAGTTAGAAGATATCTTAAAGATCATCTCATTCCAGCCCCCTGCCATGGGCAGGGACACCTTCCACTAGACCAGGTCACTCAGAGCCCCATCCAACCTGGCCTGGAACACTTCTAGGGATGAGGCATCCACAACTTCTTTGGGTAACCTGTACCAGGGCCTCAGCACACTCTGAGTAAATAATTTCTTTCTAATATCTAATCTAAATAATTTCACTTTCAGTTAAATGCCATTCCCCCTTGTCCTATCACTATCTACCTGCGTAGAAAATTTCTCTCACTTTTTTTCACATGCTTCCTTTAAGAACTGGAAGGCTGTAATGAGGTGTCCCTGGAGTCTTCTCTTCTGGCTAAACACACCCAACTCTCAGCCTGTCTTTGTAGGAGAGATGCTCCAGTCCCCTGATCATCTTCGGGGCCTCCTCTGGACTTTAAAGAAATTAATCATGTAATGTCTGTCTTAGGATAAAATGCATTTCAGCTTAGAAGCATCTAATCCTTTCTCCATTATTATAAAGCGAATCTGGACAGCTCTGGCACGTATTAAAATCATCAACTGTCAGCTATATTTGTCTTAATATCCCACAAGAAGCCTGACCACAAGATTTTACAGATTACCTTGTCTGAGTGCAAGAAACCACATGTTCTCCCCTTCATGCACAAAGACAAATTAAAAAATACCATTTCCTTAGTATCCTGAGATCCCAAAGCTTCCAGTATGGAAGGCAGAGAAGTGCTTTTCTGTTCCCTCCTGTTACATCTGGGGCAAGCACATCAAGGAAGACTGGATAGCTCTGAGGTGCCTGCAAATTTAGGTAGAATTGCTGTTTGCATCCAGCATCATCTCAGGTTGGGAGATTAGCACATCACTCCGTGCTGACACCTTGTTTGCTCTTTGTATTAGTACTTAGATGAGTTTCAGGGCTCTAACATGGTGGTCTACTAGTAATTAAGATTAAGGCACATTCTTTGTTGACAATTCACTGATGAATTAACTTGTCTCTGCATTCGGCGCCGGATTCAGGGTTTGCTTCATGCCTTGCTTGGGACAGAATCCTTGGTATGATTTATTGCAATCCTTATTATGATTAATAGAGCTCTATATTGTTCATCTGCTGAGCTATGAAAGCAGGATGCCTATTCAGCCCAGGGAGGACCATGTGGTCTCACTTTCACATCAACCAGCCTCAAGGCAGGCTTCCACATAAAGTACTTTTGAAACCCTTTCTCATCGACAGAGAAGAACTGACTAGTTTTGTGCTTTAGCTCTCTGTTTTTTAAATCTGTTAACTACAGGCTACATGTAAATTTTGTCATGCATCTTCAGTGTATCAAGCCTATCATTTAAACATTTTCATTTAGTATAGTTCAATATTTCCGCTGCATAACATCAAATACAGCAATGTGAAACCTGCTTGATAAAATGCCAAGGAAGAGCTGCTACTTGTTAGGAAATAGCATGAGAAAATGTGGGAAATAAGAACATTAAAAATTAAGTAAAGTGTTGGGTCCTTTCCCACACTGATCAGAAATTTAGCTTGAATGAAATGCACTTGTTTACACTGTTTAGAAAACCAGTGTCTGCAGTTACTTCATACAGATTAAAATAATTTAATACAAAACTCACCTGAAACTTGTACAAAGAGTCAGATGATAGTATACTAAGTGATACACTGTTAAGAGAAGGTTTCTATGCTGA
Organism: Falcunculus frontatus; assembly: GCA_013398115.1. Lineage (NCBI taxonomy): Eukaryota > Metazoa > Chordata > Aves > Passeriformes > Falcunculus > Falcunculus frontatus. The sequence continues at coordinate 496,156 of VZRV01002112.1, forward strand.
ATTGCCATTCTTTGCTACTGAACTTGTGATTAGGCTGAGGTTCCTATTCCCAGATATCCTGAAAACTTCAGGAATTAGTCTCTGAACATAGGTAAACTAGCTTTCTTCCCTATGCATTAACCCCTGCTCAGGTAAACATGGAATTGTAAATGTAAACTGTCAAAAACTAATTATCCCTGTAAATACTGATTTAAAAATGTCATATGACTAATAATGAATGCCTACTAATACTGTAATATATCCTATTTAAACACAGGTAATGCCCATTTACGTTTCTAACCAACAGCCTTTCCTGACTTCCTTCATTTCTAGCTTATATCTGGAAGTCACTATGCACAGCCTGAAAAGCTGCACTAATCTTGAAACTGCAGTAGATATAAATAATTAATATTTGCCTATGCAAAGGCTGACTGTCATGAAACTGCCCTGTAAGGGGTAGCTGACAGCAGTAATTGTCAATTCCTGAGGTACATCTCTCAAATGGCTCTGTGTGAGCAGTGAATGAGGTGACTGTCATCACTCAGCCCCTTCAGCCTCAAGAGCTGTTTCCTACCCTGTGCTGAAAAATGGTTCTTAATTGACTTGAGTGAGACATGGACTGAAAAGACTGAGAGGTTTTCTTTATGAAACCTGTTTCACTTTGCACTGGCATGGATTTAGGACTGCTTTAATGATCACTTATCATTTCTCAGCTAGAATAGGTAGCAGAGAGCTTGAGGTTCAGTGACCTCTTTAACTATTCTTAGATCCACAAAAGAATGACAGATTTCACACCAAAATCTGGCTTTCAGAGTGGTTATCACTGCATTGATGTGACCTGGGGACCCTGCAGTAGGGTCTCAGGATGACCATGGTGCTGTGGTGGCAGGGGCTCTGGACCCCTGCTTCCAGTGCCATCAATGCTTCTTTCAAAAGTTATTCAGTGAGTTTGCCAAGAGAGAAAAAACCTAATTACAGAGCAGTCCTTTGAACAGGGTTGTGGTTCACATTTCTTGATGTGATTCCTTTTTATCTGCGCTGCTGGCACCTTTAGAATGCAATATCTAAGTTTAAAAGGGTCTAGTTTAAGGAGTATTGTGTTCCTGTTTATTTTCTTCCTTCATCACATCAGTTTTTCGTATTCTTTTTATAGTTTTGGTCAATACTGCCACTATCCTAATATCATATCCAAAAACGAATGCCAAAGTGTAATGAGAAGGAGTTTTATTTTAAGACTCCAGTGGAAGCAGAAGGGACCTGCAAAAGACAGAGGAGCACCACAGGATCAGGATTTTTGTGTCTTTTGAGAGTCAGGATCAAATATTTGGAGCATCACAGAGACCTCAAGAAATGAAAGGAACAGAGGAAAAGCCAAGGGAAAGTAATAAAGGTCAACATAGATTAAAGGAAGAACAAAAAAAGCTCGCTCTCAAACTCTCAAAGATATTTGGATGTCTAGAATACCTTGAAACTAATCACGTCTTCTGGATTTCCCTGGGCATTTAGGTACCTATCGATGTTTAATACTTTAGACATTTACTGTGGTTGTCCAGGCATGACTATCCAGGGTAAATTGTGGATGCACAACAGCCACCTCCCTCAGAGACAGATTGGAAATCTTCAAGGTCAAGCAAGAAAATTCATAAACAGGCCTGGCAATGGGAGCTTGGCTCCAGGGAATCCTCTGTGGAACTTGCTGGCAGACACAGATGCAGTTATTGAAAACCGTGTCCCAAACTGTTTCACCCAGGAACATTTTGGGGGTGGCACTGGAAGTTTTCAAGAGTTGTGGTAAGTTTTAGGCTTTTGAGAAGATGGGGAGATGTGCTTCTGTGGGTCAGCCTGGTTGTTTTGACTGCATCTCTTGGGTCATTAGTGCTAGAGAAAGGGGATTGTTTAATTACTGTTCGGTGGGGATCAGGCCAAGATTTGGCAGATCAGTTGCCCAAACCCAGACCCTGCTCACCACACAAACAGAGATCTCCTGAAGGCATGGGAATGAAATAAATTTTCTAGCCAATGCATCTATCACTACAAAAGAGTGTGGAGCTCCAAGCTCAGAGCACCCTGCAGAACAACACCCCCTCATTTCTTCGGAACACAGCCCAGGCCTTTTGCCAAAGGTGTTAGGGCAGGTCTTCCTGATCTTTGCAAAAATTGTCTTTGGCTCTTAAAAAAGTTCCCAGATCAACAAAAGCTCTCAAATTATCTTATGCTGAAGAAAAAACCAGAAACCTGTCCCTTCCAAAAATCCAACTTTGAGTGTTAGTTTAGTTTTGCCATGCTGTCCAAAGTATAATAGATAATATATTTTAATTGGACAAATTCTCACCCGAAGAGTTCAATGAGAGAAATAAATCTTTTTCTGGCTCTACTGTGTTTGACATAGGCTCAATTCTAATCTCATTTACAGAAGTCTGACCAAGACTGGCTGGATTGAAATTGACTGCATTTTCTAGTGTGAAAATAGGATCAGGCCCCATAGCTACAATTATGAATAAAAAATGGTTGATAAAATAAGGGTTTAGGTTCAAAGGAATCCCACTGACAGACTTAGACACAAAGACCTTTTTCTGTGAGGGTAAGAAAAAGGCACATTTTTTAATACAGATAAGAAATAAATGTCTAGCAAACTTCTGTGCTTGGTCTATAGAAGTAACCAGCCTTAAGCTTCCCAACACAGCTGGGAAAATGGAATTTGATGCCTCTGCAGACACTTTTATTTTAATTACTTTCATGCCACACTGAGAACTTACGACCAAAACATCAAATTGAATTAAAATACCTACACTAATAGATCTGTGGATACGGGAGGATATAGCTTTGTTTATCCATGAATGGAATTTATGGGCATTTTTTTCCCCTTTGTTCATTTTTTTTCCAATGTTTTCCTTTTAACTCTCATTAGGTGCCTTGGAGACGTGGGATCATCTGGCTTCTGAAAGCGAAGAGAAGGGAACAAAGAACTTTTGCACTTTGCATCATGTTCAAGTTACAACGGTTTGCTCGCAGCTCTTTGCCCTATACCCTCTTTTCCGAGCCCAGTTCCACTACATGAAATGCTGAGTTTTTCCCCTTCTCCTCCTCTTCCTTCCCAGCCCTGTTTACTCACTGCCACTGGTTCCATCATCTTCCATCTCATCGATCAACCACACAACCTGGCCACTGATAGTGACTCCACCATCCTCCCATTTCAAACCACATAGGTCTTGATATTTCTTACCTTGCCAGATCTCTTTTCCAGAAATATCTGTGGAATTTACACTGAACTTTTTTTTCACTGAGGCTGGATTGCTGATTAAAGATATTTTTCCTGTAAAAGATTTCTTTTAAAGATAAATCTGCAAAGTTGAAAACCCAAATGCCCTGAAACTCAGTGATTTTACTTTTATGGTGTCCCATGGGAATAATGGGTCAGTAACCTTGTGTTCCTCTTCCCAAGCTCGGCTACATGGCTGGCTTACAATTCCTTTGGGGTATAGCCTGTGCAAGAAGGAACATTGTGGTAGCTCATGGGGATGAAGCCTAAACAAAACTCTACCTACAAAGGAGAGAAGGATTCAAATCAGTCACATTATTACTTCTGTGAGGAAGCATAATATTATTTCTCAGACAGAAGAGTTAACTTGGAGGCAACCATCTGGTGGTATTAGAATTCGTGCTAAAACTCATCTTCTATGGAAAATATAAACCAAGGTAGTGTTCTTTCATCAAAACCATTGTAAGAACAAAATCCCAAATCTTTCTAATCTTTTAATTCCAGCCATCCCTGATGACCTCTGTTCTAGCCCCATTTTTTGTAGACTTGCAGCTTCCTGATAGACTGCTCCCACACCTCTCAGCCTCTTCAGAGCATGATTTCTCTGTTCATTCTTCTGAGAGGCTTTTTCACCACACACATCCAGTCTTCTCTTACTGCATCAAACCACGTCTCAGCCCTCCCCGATTGTTTACTGGTTTATGCTGTCATGATGACTTGCACATAGCCTTCTTTCCTCGCTAGCTGCCAAATTCAGCTGCTAATTTTCCCACTCTTTTGACATGCCTTTGTACCTTCTTCTATTCAGAGCAGTCACATACATTAAACAATCTCCGTAATTCATGGTATTTAATTTTTTCATTGGCAAAATGTTCTCAGCAGCAGAATCAACTCTTCTGATAAATGCACAGTCTTCAGCTTTTTCTCCTCTCTTTGGTTGTGAGAATGATCCATTTTACCTCTGCTCCTTCTGCAACATCATAATTTCCATAATTCATTAACAATTCAAGCAAAGTCCCTTTGCTTGTTTCTCATGCTCTTTGAATCTTGCTGATGCTACAAGATACTGCTGTTCCTCTTTCACCAAGAACACAGAGCAGGCTGTTGTTAACTGAGCTGTCTTTAAAAAAAAGTTGGGGTGCTGTATTAAATCAAGTGCGTAGTACTGGTCTGGGTACCCATCAAGCTTCCTGAGTTTTTCATCTTCCCCTAAGAAATTGCGTCACGGTGTCATCGACTTTCATAAGTCATTTGGAGCACTTCATGAGCTGAGCTCTGGTCCTAATTAATTTGTGCCTAAGTTTTCAAAGCTGTGTGAGCACTCACTGAAATTAGTGGAATCATGCAAATATGGAAAAACATACAGAAGTACGCAAAGTTATTTGCAGACTCATTCAAGTGAATTTTTTTTCCTAAGTGTTCAGTCAGGTTTGAATCGAAATCACAGGGAGGTGGTAGGAAATCAGGTCATCAGAGCTGTCAAAAATGATATGTGAAGAGAAAGTTTAAAATCTAAATCTTACAGCTTTCTCATTTCTCATAAATTTGTGAGGTAATGAGCTCAAAAACATGGAAGATACTAAAGCAGTAAAGAGCTCATAGCAATTCATATTTATTCATATAGACTTTTCAATCTATATCTGCTAATAAAAGTGAACACTCATTTTGTGTTTTCTCTGACACTGGGTGTCAAGTGAAGGAATTGACTGACATTGCATCAAACCATTCAGCCCACCTCCAAGCTTCTCATTTCATCATGCCTCAAAAGTAAAATCAATATTTCCACCTCAGGAATATTTGACAGACGATTCTCTCAAAGCATTCAAGCCAGTTCCATGTCTTTCACTGCATTATGCAAGAGAGAGGAAAAGAAAGAGCTTTATCCAAGAGAGGAAGAAGACTATGGCCTTGTGAGACATCATAATCATGTCACTACTCCCATACCTCACCTTGAGCAAATGCCAAGCTTCCATATTATGTCAAAGCCATTTGGGCTTTTTTCTTCTGAAGTATTCAGCAATACTTCCCAGAATTTTGGAATTAAATACCCATGTTTATACTATCCAATAAAATTAGCCAAGGATCCTTTTCTAGTGCTGAGGTCAAAGAGGGTGAATCACCTCCCATCTCCACATCTCCACATCCCCAGTCCAAACTGCTTACTGGGAACAGTCCCTGGCTGATGCTATTCCCTGCTCCAGGCCTGTACCATGTCTGGGAGAGTTTTGTCTGCCATGGGCCATGCTTGACACGGACATTGCACTAAGCAGCATGAGCACTCAAAGGCAGTACACAATCCCATGTTTCCCTGTCCCAATTTATTTACTAATATAGGCAAAGTCTTCCAGATCTCTTAACTATAGCATAAAAATATACTATAAAATATTAAAGATGAAAAAACTAAGCAACAATAAAAAAGAAAAAGAAAAAGAAAAA
>VZRV01002112.1:502847-589761 GCA_013398115.1 Falcunculus frontatus
AAAAGAAAAATATGTATTTATTGTGGACAAAGTGTTCACAATTACTTACAGCACAGTATTAGGCTTTAGCAGCTTTACTTAATTCGAGGAGCATTTATCCGACCAAAACTGGTTGTCTCCAATGCCTATCTTTGACTAGTCCACCCCTGTCCCTCAGTGAAGAGAAGTCTGGCCTTTATGGATGGGTTCATTTCATCCTAAAATGGATGTCTACAGGATGTCAGAGACATTGCAGATACATTGAAAGTGTCTGGTTTTAAATGTAGGTGCATAGACACTGAAAGGGTATTGCACATCTAAAATTAATAACTCCAAGGGCAAGTGCAAAATTAACTATGCCCTAAAATATATGATCTCTTGACTATTGGAACTCTGATTTCCTCAACAATCCAGCAATCATGTATTTAGGAAACATCTAAAAAGTGTGTAATGGTTGAGCCAATGCCTCATTGGCTTTTGTCTAACAATCTTTTCTATTGTGATTTGGAAAGCGTCTATAAACAGAATTTTATTGCATAAATCTCTCTGGTTTTGAATGAATATTAGCTGCATGCTTTGCGGATAAAAAGCATTATGTGCTACAAGAACTACCAAGTATCATTTATCTTCTCTGAGATCTGGGAAAACCATGGCAGTCCCAGCGATTTAGTTAGTGCTTCCTCTGTCTGTGAGTGTTGTCTGTGAGGAACTGGGCTGGCAGGAGGGAAAGGTGAGGTACAAATGGACACCTAGGTGCTCTCCAGTATCTTAGGATTTTTTAAAACAAAATTTACAGTCAATCAAGGAGTTTAGGAAGACACATGTATAATTTAATAGCATCTAGATGGAGGCAGGTACTTAAGTTCAAAATCCCATCCCTGGAAGTGTTCAAGGCCAGGCTGGATGGGGATTTCTTTGAGCAGCCTGGTGTCCTAGATTGCAATGTAAGATGTAACCCAAAGCATGTATTCTATCACCATCTGCATAAGCTGTTAAAACAGGTGGGGCAGTGTTTGTTATCTGCTACCATGACTCACCCTTGATAACTCCCTCCGGGATTATTTCCTGTTAATGGGCCCATCAATGCCTTGCCTCGTGACTCACCATCCCATTGTGAGAGGCTCCGCCCAGGAGGAGGAGCTGAGAGTTCCCATCTGTATATAATCAGAGGTTTGGAACAGCACAGCCAGCCCTTTTCTACGGGACTTCTGGAGGACTAGAGCTACACCACTGGACCTTCAGGTGAAGACCAGACTCTTTTCTACAGGATCACTGCTTCAACAGGACCACTTCATCTGGACTGCTACCAACACCCTGACCAACGGGGTGCCGGGTTGTATCTGACTTTGTCAGTGCTTTTCCTTGTATTATTTCACTTAGTTTTAATTTTTCCTATTAGATTTTAATCCCGACTTGTGATCTCCCACTGGTTTGTTTTCATACCAATACACCTGGTCTGGTGGAAGGTGTCCCTGCCCATGGCAGGGGGTTTGGAACAAGATGGTCTTTAAGGTCCTTTCCAGCCCAAACCATTCTGTGATTCTATGAAAATTTACAACCAAAAAAACCTCCCTTCACCAAGTGAGACACTTGGACTTAGAAGAAATCATTCTGTTTGCCAGGCAGGTTCTCTAGGTTATGTTTCTAAGAGCAAAATTGATCTAGTTCCTGCCCTCAGACACCTGGTTTGGTTAAGCTCAGCATCAAGAATTTGACATTGCTGTCTGTTAGTCAACAAAACATCAAAATGAGCAAGTCTACTCACAGCTTTATGGTTAAGCTGTTCGCAAAAGTCAAGTGGTGATTCTTTATATATTTTTTAAATTCCTCTAACTTCTACCTGAAAATTAAATGAGGTCTTCCTCCAGAAGTTGAAAACTTGGATTCAAGCTAGCCCTGTCCTCATTTCTCCCATCAAACAGGTTTCAGAAGGCCCATAACTTCAGAAAATAGGGTAGAAGGACTCAAAATCTATGAGACAGAATTTCCTACCAAGTGGGAAAAGGGGAGTTCTAAATCCTTGAAGTGTTTCACAGGAAACAAAAGAAAAGTCACTACATTAAAAATACATAAAAATAATACGTTAATGAAATAAAAGTCAGAAATAATTTTGGGCATCTAAATCTAGGGCAGTTTTTCACCTAGTCTATATAACTAGAATAATAGAAACCACCTACACGTGATTATTATAACTAAAACAGCCTTTGCTGCATATTTCTTTGTAGAGAAAACCTGAAGTTTTCTTTGAGATTAAATTTTTAAAATTATGGATACAATTCTCACCTCCAGCAGACAGCTCCAGGTGTGGAATCCTACGGACCTGTTTTCCTCCCTCGAGGATCTTAAAACTGGAACAATCTGGGAGTTCAAAGACACTTTTCCATGTGGTATCATATAATGATTAGCTCGAGGCATCTCCCCACTTGCACAGATGGTTATTCTGGATCTTGCTCCCTGGGGAATCAATACCAGATTTTGAGCAAACCACGTATAAGTTCCTACCTCTCTTCTTCCTTCATTTTCTGTGACATTTTTTTGGCATTCTTTAGCTTTAGAAAAAAACCATCCCTGCAATTTGTCAATGGCAATGACTGGATATCTTTATTAATAGCAGAGATGAGTGAAAGAAATTAATAAGAAATTAGCAAGAAATTAGTAAGAAATTAGGCTTTTTTTTTTAATCCAAAAATGTCCATCAGAGGGAGGCAGCTTCCACAAAGCTGAGCCTTCTTTAAATTCACATCCAGCTTTCAAATGAGCTGGATAGCTTAATTGCATTTGGTCAGTCAGTGGAATTTCCATTCTCTAATTAAGTATTTGTAACCTTGCAACACAGACACCTTTGAAGAGGAAAAAAACCCGATACAACCAGAAAACAAAACCAAAACTCTCATGCTCTTTTCTTTGGTTGAGGACATGGTATAATAATAGTAATCTATAGAGGTGAAAAAGACAAACAGGACTGATGAATTTTAGAAAACATAAGCCTGTTTGGTTGTTTTGGTTTGACTTTGATTGGGAAATTGTGCTTAGGCTAAATTGAGCTAACATGTAATTTGTCAGCTGGACTAAAAATGCTGTAATTGTTCTTTGCTCCTGTCACCCTAACAGAAGAAAAATGAAAGGCAAACTCTCCAAAGCCTGGCTGGGTCTCTGCCTTGTTTGTTTCTCTGCTGAGGGCTCTTGAGGGGCAGACCAGAGCCATGGCCTGTTGCCATGGAGGTGTCCCACCCTGTCGGGACACCTTTCCCCACTGTGGAAGCACCACCTTGGAAGGTGCCGCAGTTTGGCTCTGAGATACCACAAGAGGCAAGGAATTGCTGCTCTGAGGGACTTGAATTGTTTTACATTTAAATAATGTTTAAATATTTTTCAAGAGTTCCAAGGAGAGGGAGGGAGAGAGGAAAAGAAGAGCTTGTCCCAGTTTTATTGGTAGGAAACAGGCAGGTTTATCATGGAATGGTTTGGGTTGGAAGGGACCTCAAAGACCATCCAGTTCCGACTCCCTGCCATGGGCAGGGACATCTCCCACTAGCCCAGTTTGCCCAGAGCCCACCCAGCCCTTAAACACCACCAGGGAAAGTTTGGCTGACTTTCACTAAGCCATGTGAGGTGTTCACTTGCTAAAGCCCAGCGAGTGACACATTTGAGGCAGCGCAGATAAACTGTGACTGCAATCTCCACTGCTGATTTGCAGTTTATAAAACAGCTTTCTGCTTGTGGGAGTTGGCAAGCTCATAGGAGTCCAGGAGGGCTCCTGCTGCTGGCAGAGAGGTTTGAGTGGCTGAGTACACGCGGGCCATGGGGGATGTCACCAGTAACGACACCGTTAAGTGTGGGAGCATCACACCTTGCACACAGGCCATGGGTGTCACCAGCCAGGGTGAGATGCTGGCTGTAGCTGTCACAGTTGGACTCTGTAGTTATATCTGCATTAATAAATTAAATAGTGCCAAGGCCCAAGCACTACCTCAGCTGTCGACGCTGTCACGCTCCAGGACCCACCAATGCCGAGGGGTCTCATAGGTGAGTTCTGCTTAGGGAGGGATGCACTAAGATCCCCCATGGTGACAGACACTCTGTAGGCAGGAAGAATAAAAGGGATCACCAAAAAAAATACCCTCAAAAGAAGTCAGGATCCCAGGGCTTCAGAGAAGAAACTAAAACTGAAATTAAAAAGTGTTGTGCATGTATATTTGAAGAAGGAATTCCTTGATTTATCAAGATTTTTTTGGAGACTGGACCATCCTTTACTTCGGGAATGTCTGCAAAGGTTTTGGTGCTATTTCTTCAAGAAGACAAAGATGTTTTGTTACTGCTCCCCTGCTGCTCTTTGCATGTAGGAGGAAAGCAAGGAACAGAATAACTGCACATTTCTCTTTTTCTGTACTCTGTTCTTTTTCCTACTTATTCCTCCTCCTTCTTTCAGCCATCATCTGCATAGCAGCAGTCAGCTAGCATACATTCTTCAAAATAGGAACACAAGGTCAGACCCATCCCAGACTGAAAGCTGGAAGCAGGAGGATGCCTTGCAAGAGCTGCAGCTGCCACTCACTTCGACCTCCACTCACAAATGCTCTTAGCCCATGGCATGGGGTGCCCTGAAATTGTTATGGACAGAAATATTTACATCTGAAATACTTACATCTGATGTATTTACATTTGCTCTTTGACTTCAAATCTGATGGCTTTCTGATATTTTGAAGGTGCAAGATACAAATTCATAGAGCTCATATGAGCTGCTAAGATTAGCTGCATTGTTTAGATAAACAGAACAAATGATAAAATTACATGAAAGAGTATTTTCTGAACATGCCCTCTGTTGCACACCAATCATCTGCAGGATTTGGAGTCTCCTAGCAAACCCTCTCATTAAACCCTACTGTTTCAGGATTCCTGTTGTTTCTGTCATCTTTCAGCAAATTCTATTTAGATTCAAATTCTTTGTACTGGATTTTAACTTGAAGGCCAAGGCTTTCTTAAAGGAACAAAACAGCTTGAAAGGAATCCTGAGAATTTAGATTCTGACTACAATTTCACAGTATCACAGAATCACAGGATGGGTAAGGCTGGAAGGGAACACAGTGAGTCACTGGTCCAACATCTCTGCTCACGCAGGGTCATCCCAGACTTCTGGCAAAGTTCTGGCAGTTTCCCTGCAGGTTTCCCTACAAGTTCTGGCAAGGAATTTTCAGCTCAAAACTGTATTTTTTGAAAAGAGAAATTTCAAACTTGAAAGTTAGGTGGTTTGTTTTTTTTTTTTTTTTTTTTTTACTTTTTTTTGTACACATAAAGGATTTTGAGTTCATAGAATCACAGAATTACAGAATGGTTTGGATTGGAAGGGATGTTACAGATCATTTAGTTCCAACCCCTCTACTATGGGCAGGGACCCCTTCCACCAGATGCAGAGACTTATGTGACACAATTCTTCTACTGATCTCAGACTTTTTTTGTTGTACCTCCAAGATACAGCTCTTTAAAGTGAGACATTAATGGATTCAAGAATTTTAAGCAGTATTCACCATGTTTCTACTCATGTTCTTCTAATCACTTTACTCTGGGGTTATTGTTTGACAAGGGGCTCCAGTCAAAGGATGTGGAAACAAAGAATAAGTTAATTTTTCCAATGACCTTGAACAAATGCCATGAGTAGTGCACACATGTGCCTGTTTCAGTCCTGAGCCTATAGAAGGTTTAAATTACTCTAACCATTTAAAGCAGGCTGAGCTATATAAGAGGCTCTAAGAATTTAAACAAAACTATTTCCAAGATTTTAAGTAGTTTGAGCATTATCTTTGCCTGGCTGAGCTTTACCCTAATGCAAGCCAAATTTTAAAAAAAAAATCCTCTTTTTTTTGTAGCATCTTGTTTTAAAGAACAAAAAAGCCTTAGCTGCGAACAATGTATTTGGGAGATAAGGAGGTTAGAGAGGGTAGGGATAGCTGATTATAAATTCCATGGGCCTGATGGCTTTGGATCAAGGAATTTAGCTGATGTTGAAGCATCAGACTTAGTTAAAGTGTTGAAATAAATAAAATGGTCCTGCCAGCAATGTTATATCATCTTTGTGTGGTGACCAAGTATTTTTTAAAAGGTAGTGTGGTACAAATGCCTAATGAATAAAAAATCCCTAAGTCTAATGATTCAGGCATTAAATCTACCTTTGCGTTTCCTGATTAAATTCATCAAATATTGACACTGCACACACATCCAAACATATTTCAGAAACCAAACATTAGCTGAGCACAAATTAATGTGTATTCTTGAAAGATAAATGCACCAGGACAGTGAATGAAGAGGAATTGGATTGAAAGCTGGTGGCCTTTACAGATGAATGAGCTGATACAAGCAATTTGGGCTGATACCAATTAATGACATTGTGCAGTTAAGGAAACAAAGAATGAGTGGAAAAAAAAAAAAAAAAGAGGATTAATTTAATTGCTTGAAGTGAAAATCTAGCCTTTCCCTGGACTACAGAGTGGTAATGGAGAATAAGCTCTCAGTTACCAAATATGAGCCATGTAAACCTGACACAAAATCCTCAGTTTCCTTTGCATTTTCCTGGACTTTTTTCCCTTCCCCAAAGTATATAAATATCCCTTCTCAATTGTTTTTACAATTAGCATTTATTTCCACTCTGTTTTTCTGCCTTTTTTGTTCTGACAGTATCTGGATGTCTGATATTCATTAAAGAATTACTTTAAACCATAATTGCTTGTTTTGACACGTGATAACGAAACATAGACTGAGCCACTAATTGTCCTTGTGCCTTTCCTAAGGGTAGAGCATATCAGGCATCTGACATCATGATGGGCATGCACTTTTTTTACTAGAGAAAACAATTAAGAAACCAGTAGCAGTGTTCTCCTAAGATTTTGCTAAGTTTTATTACTGGCTACTCACCTTTTTAGTGAGCATTGACATTCCTGTTAGAACAAAAGTATCATTTGGGATCCGCACTGTCTTTTAAAAAACTAATGCAATTTATGTGTTATTTCATCTGCAAATAATTCAACCCTGTCTAGAAGTTAATGTTTAAATTGGCTGAACTAAGGTGCTGTTGCAGAAAATTGAGTCATATAAGTGTTGTGGGAATAGAAAGAAAGTGTAAGAATGGCGTTCTTGTAAGACAGAAAATACCCTCCGAGAGCATTGGATCAGTCGATGACACTTTCAGCACTTACAGCAATATAAAGATTGCTCACAGAATTGTTTACATTTTTCTGTATTCACCCTCTGCAGTCAGGGCTTTGGAGCCAGAGTGGGAAGGGGAGGGAACAGGGAGGTTGCTGAGCAGAAGCAGCTTTATCAGCAGTTCAACGTTGTATTCAGTTGCTGTGCCTGGGGTTTCTCTGGGAATGTCAGAGGGCTGTGCAGGAACGCACCTGAGTGCACCTAAGACACACAGAGAGAAGGCAAACAGTGATGCCCAGGCAGGGTTTCTGAGCCTGGCTGCTGTGCCAGTGGGATTTGGTCTGTGATATTGCACTGGGCTTCCCTAAAGGGTTGTGAGCCAGCAGCAAGGAAAGCCCCTTGGCCTTCTCCTCACTGCTGAACATCGAATAAACAGCAAAACCAGCAGGAAAAGGAAAATGAGATTGTGCTTTTCCTTAGGAGCCACTGAATGTGCTCAGGGGATGGTGCTGGGGGGGTCAGGGGAGCAGGAGGAGGAGGAGGAGAGAGCCTGCAGCAGGGCAGGCACTGCAGAGCATGAAGTGAATGGCTCCTGATCCAGCCCCTCCACTGAGGCTGAACAGATTAAAGAGGCAAATCCATCTTTAACCTCTGGCTGACTCCCAGCCCGCTCCCACCGAGTCATAACAAAATGGATTTTGCTTCCGCTACTTTGCCACTTGCCTTCACTCTTGCATAACGTGCAAGTGCATTAAGAATTACTTCTCATTCTGTGAGGGAACACGAGTTCTTTTTTAACCCACCAAGCTCAACCCACAAAGCAGGCACTCACTGAGGGTAAGGGAATGCACTATCTTCACCCACTGGTCCAGTGTTCTTCATTCCATATTTCTCAGCAACTGAGAGTTACCCTGTCGCTTGGCTTGGCATGGAATTGGGTTTGCTTGGCCTGGAGAAATTTCTGCTTATAAAATCACAGCATCATAGAATAGGTTTAGGTAAGAAGGCACTTTAAAGACCATCCAGTTCCAATCCCACTGCAACAGGCAGAGACACCTTCCACTATCCCGGGTTGCTCAGAGTTCCATCCAACCCGGCCATGAACACTGTGTGGGATGGGGCATCCACAGCTTCTCCGGAAAACCTGTTTCAGTGTCTTACCATGCTCACAGTAAAAAATTTCTTCCTAATATCCTGATATTGGAGTGGCCATCATGTTTTCCAAAGTAAATATCCTCCTACTCACCAATACCACAATTCTGTTCCCACCCCATCTTTATCAGGGAAGGGATTTGCTTTTACAAAAACTGCTTTAAATGCACAGCTTGCCTTATGTGTCCTTATTCCATTTTGTCAGCTGTGATGCCAGGAGGGAGAGGTGGGTTTACTGCCAAGTGACAGGATTGCAGTTCTCAGGGATGTCTGTTTAGTGGCAGGAGTCTGAGCAGGAAGCTCTTTGCTGCAATTAGCAGTAATTCTCTGAAGGGTGGTTGGCAGGAGGGTCCTGCTGGGCAGGGAGGAGGCAGCCAGCCTTTCCCTGTGCCAGGTATCATAATGTCTTTGCTGGACACGGTGGGAAGATCTTGAAGGAAGCAGGGTGGGAGGGATGCTAAATTTCTGCTCTAACTGTGAGGAATTGGATGCAGCTGGAGTTGTAGGGGATTTTCCTGGTGGGAATAACTTGCACAAAGCTCTTTGGCAAATGTCCTTTTGTTGTTGGTGAGTTGCAGGCTGGGGGCTGCAGCTGAGGCAGAGAGGGCACTGCCAGGGGCTTCTGCTGCTGACCTGCTGACCTTTAAGGAGAAACAGAAGGGCATCTGAGACACCTTGTCGGGGGTAAAGTGGAGGAAAGGAGAAGGGTGCACATGCCAGGGCTATCCAGGGCTTCTGGAAAACCTGATCCAGCATGAGTAAGCATTGCTTTAAGGCAGCTGGACTCAGAATCTATCTCTAAGTTTAAACACCTTTAATCATGGCAGCATCCTACCACTGTGTGTTTGCTGGATCCTGCTCATAAAGTATTTATCATGCTGTCTCTGCATCAACACGGTCTAAACCACACTGAAACAGGAAACAAAGACTGGGCTTTAATGGAATAAATTATGGGGTTTTTATCATTCATTAACCACCATTTTCCCTGCTGCATAAAAAAATCTGCTATGTTTTGGAAGACAAAGATATAGAAGAGAGGGGGCATCCATAGGAAAAGACATTATTTGTCACAATTTAAGATTTACTATAGGAGGTGTGTGCAATGATGACCCAAGGGAATATTGTAAATGCTGCAAGATCTTGTGATAGATTGGACTAATAATAGGCATTTATTTCCACTGGAGGTGCCGGTTAATGGCCATGATAAAACTCTATTATGATATTAGATTATTGTTTTTCAATTACATAAGGTTCAGTTTTCAGAGGAACGGAATGCAGCAAGATAATTTAAATATCAAAGTTATGCAGTCAAAAGAACATGATGCTATTTCAACTCTCACCAACTATTTCTGTTATAGAACATTGCAATTCCTAGAATTTATTCTGTTGTCCTTTCAGCAGTCCCAGCTCCTGGAACATGGGAAACTCAGCTTCTCTTTTTCAATGTATGAGAAAGTTTTTTTTCCAGCTCTTACTGATGCATGGAAAAGTTTGCAAATGTGAACGCCTAAGAAAATAGGACAGATGAAAACAACTCTTTTTTTTTGTTTTGGTTTTTTGTTGTTATTTAACCTCATAATTTTCAGCAAATCTTCCAATTCCAGTTACTACTCAGAATCACCAATACTGCTTGTGGTGCTACTGGCAGATGTTCACCTAACCCCTGTCTCAGTGTGGCAGCTGATGTGGAATGTTGAAACCCAGGCTTAAAAAAGGCTACAGAACAAAATTAATATCTTGCCTGAATTTTCATATAAGTGAAACCTAATTCCTCCAGCATGCCTTGATCCACAAAGCATCTAAATGTAAACACAGTGACAAATCACATCCAAAAATATGAAAGAATGAGTATTTCTGTTGCACTTCATTCTTACATAACCTCATTTTTTTCCTTAAAGGCCTGAAAATAATGTCATTGTAATTGTAATTATTTAGCTGTTTAAAGTGATCTTGGTACAATTTGCAAGAAAATTATTTTTGCATGTCCAGTTCCTTTATCCTGTTGAACTGGAAATACAGACTGGCAGCTTTGCAAGCTCTGAATTTCCTCATTCTAAGAAACATGAGTTTCTTTTAATGCATTTTTTTCTGCATGACTAATATATTGGGTAGAGATGAAGCGCCACTTGATTATTTTAGTACAAAACTATGTTTCTCCCCTTGGGCTTGTGATATCCAAAAGCCCAAGAAAAGCTGTGATTGGGATTTTAATTGAGAGATTTGCCAACGGTGAAAGCAGGTTTTGAATTACATGGTGGAGGACAGAACCATCACATTCCATTGCTGACTAGTACTCTAGCTGTGTTGCCATTTACAGTGTGCAGCCAGGCTTGCAGAGATAAACCTGGAAAATAATGAAACAGAAAAGAGTTATCTATCATCTGTGTTTCAATGATTGCTCAGAAACAGCAAACCTATGGTTAGGTTGAACACATGGGAAAGAAATCTGTATTACTCCCCATCAGTGTAAAGGATCAGCAGTGTGGATGGGTGATTTCTGATGTGACAGCGTCAGAGTCACAGTAGCTACCCTGATAGCAGGCAGAATCAAATGCATTCTGAGTTTGGCTTTAGATGAAGTAAGCAGATACAAGACTTCCCCATTTAAGTGGCAAGAAAAGCCCAGAGTAAGCTGGAGCAAAGGCTTCTGCAGGCAGCTGCCTCCACACAGAATTTCTGTGCAGGGTGCAAGTGTGGCTGCCCCAGGCAGACATGGAACAAACACTGCAGGGAGGTGGTTTGAATGCTGCTGTTGGGGGAAAACAAACAAAAAAGCATAACCTGTGGATGCCCCATCCCTGGAGGTGTTTAAGGCCAGGTTGGATGGGGCTTGGAGCAACCTGGTCTAGTGGAAGTTGTCCCTGCCCATGGCAGGGGATTGGAATTAAATGTTCCCTTCCAACACAAACAATTCTATGATAATTTATTCTTTTTTATGACTGTAAATATAAAGAATATCTTACAGGGCAGGAGTCATCTTTTGTACATTCTTCCCACTTAAAATCCAGATGCATCTGTGTTCCAGTTTAGCAGAGTCTCATATGAACTCTGAAATGTTTGTATGAGAGCAACTCACATGAACCATCAACTTCATTCTCCTTTTTTTTCCATGACTAGTAGTTGGGTCTTACAGAAAGTTTCTACTTCTCCCTATTTCCTACCACAGCATTAAAATATTATTTCAAGTTTCTGAGCACTTTCGCTGGCAACGAAGTGTAAAGTGGGGGGAATCAGAAGAGTGAATGGGACCATTCCTGATCCCAAGCATTTCATGAGTGCTCACAAGAATCCCATGCCTTAACCTTAGGGTCAAACACTTGCTGTTACAATGGTCAGAGCTTAATTCACTTACAGCCAATACTACAGATAGCAAAATCAGCAGAAATATATTGAGTTTTATGGGGTTTAGATTCAGGTCATGCCAAAGGAAGTTTATTCATGGGAGCCATACACTTCTTTGGACTCCACACACACTGTAAGCACAGGCAAATATCTCTATTAACTGCTGGATTTTTTAAACAGTGACCAAACAACCCCACGAGCCTTAGATTGGGTGGGTCAGCTTGTTTAAAACAAGTTGAGATCTACAGAAAGTAAATATAATTGGGGTCTTTTAGACAAACTGCAGTGTAAGAAAATGCAATGATTTCATTTCTCAATATTTTTTCTTCATATTGCATTAAATGACCCATGACTTTGATTGAATTGAAAATTTAATGTATTGGCACTTTCAATGCCTTCAGATTTATATTTTGTCATGGTTTCTATTTATGTTCCAGTTTTACTTTATTATATTTCTAGGAAAAACTCATTTCAGAGGACTCTACCAGCTGCCACATAATGAAATCCAAATATCAGAGAAGTTACAGTTTCTTTGCTCCTCCAAGTCAGGTGGGACCAGTTATTGTACCTGTCTTCTCCAAAGGGGTTCAGAAGGTTTGGGCCCATCTTCTCTGAGCTAGGCTTTTCTCATTTTCTTACAAGAGCAAGATACAGATACCAATTTAATTTTTAGAAAAAGTTGTTTATATGTGAAGAGTCAGATGCTTTCAGAGAAATCAGGGTTTCGTTGTACCTTGTGGCAAGGCATACAGGGAATCACAGCCACCGCCTGCTGAAAAAAGCACTTGCTTTTCCAGTGTTAAAAGGATTGCCAGAATTGCTGGTTTCTGCTGATATTTCCCCATGCCTGAAAAAGTGTAACCCTCAAGCTGATTTTTCTACAAAAGGCTCAGTAAAAATAATTCAAGTGTTTCCAAAGTAAAGAGAGAGTAATACAGGATTTTTCCTACCAAAAAAAAAAACAACCCCAAAAAACCCCAAACAAACAAACAAAAAACCCCCAACCAAATGTGACAACAGTTTCACCAAGAATTCTTGCAGGATTCAAAATCTGGGGGGTGTGTGTGATTTTGGGAGGGATCCTATCTAACACTGTGAATACACTTCACTTTTTATCCTTCCCATGAAAATCCAAGCCAAATCAGCCATGGTTTAAACATCTAGTTCTTATTAGGATGATCTTCTTTATTAGGGTTGATTTAAAGCTGCATTTTTTTGTGGCAAAGGATGTTTGGACCTACTGCAGGGGTTCTCCTCACCTGCTGATTGAACCTGCTCTGTACAGAGTATCTTAGAGCAAAGCACAACTTTCACCCGTAGTTATTGCTCCTTCAGGGACTCTGCATGTGACGAGCTCCAGGACTGAGAAAATGAAGTTGCCTCTCCTATTCTTCCTGCAGCTGGCAGCCTGACAGAGAGGAGAGTGGAGCCTGGGTCCAACACAGAATGGGGGAATGGCAACTGGGAGTAGGATGCAAAGTAACAGTAAAGTAAGGGGTGGGACAGAACGGCAGGTGAAGGCCTGGAAGAAGAGAGGATGAACAGAAATAGAAAGACAGCTGGAGAATAAGCCAGAAATTAGAAGCTCTACAAAAGATGGTGGAGAGGGTGCAGGAGGAGGCTGAAGAGAAAGGGTTATAATTTCCCACCAGGGAAATTACATCCTCTGTAATTCAAAGCTGCAGCCAAATTTTGGCATCCTTTTGCTTTGGGGAAACTGCTGTGAGGAGTGAAGGCACCTGAATACACATGCCCATGTAAATTTTCCTTCTGCATTGTAATACTGTGTGTATGTGGATGCACCTACTGCCTCTAGAGGATACAGGGCTCCTGTTTTGGTTTGGCACAGCCTGGGTTTGGGTAGCAGGGGGCCGCAAAGGTGGCTCCTGTGAGAAGCTGCTGGAAGCTTCCCACCCTGTCCAGCAGAGCCAATGGCTGATGGCTCTGAAGATGGACATGCTGCTGGCCAGAACTGGGCCAATGAGAGAGGCTGGTAACGCCTCTGTGATGACATATTTAAGAAGAAAATCAAAACAAAGTCACAAGATTTTGGGTTCTAGTCAGAGAAGAGGAGGAGGTGAGAACATGTGAGGGAAAACAACATGGAGACACCAAGGTCAGTGGAGAAGGAGGGGGAGGAGGTGCTCCAGGCACCAGAGCCAAGGTTCCTCTGCAGGCCTTGGTGAAGACCATGGTGAAGCAGCTGTGCCCCTGCAGCCCACGGGGATCCATGGGGGATGCAGAGATCCACCTGCAGCCCGTGGGCATCCACGGGGGATGCAGAGATCCGCCCATAGCCGATGAAGATCCACGGGGGATGCAGAGATCCACCCACAGCCCGTGGGGGAGGTGCCCACGCTGGAGCGGGTGGATGCCTGGAGGAGGCTGTGATCCAGTGGGAGACCCGGTGGAG
Source organism: Falcunculus frontatus (assembly GCA_013398115.1). Classification (NCBI taxonomy): domain Eukaryota; kingdom Metazoa; phylum Chordata; class Aves; order Passeriformes; genus Falcunculus; species Falcunculus frontatus. The sequence goes on from VZRV01002112.1 coordinate 516,871, forward strand.
AGAGAGGGCCCTGCTTCCAGGCTGGAGCAGCCTGTCCTTGGAGGACTGCACCCCGTGGGAAGAGAGACCCATGTCACAGCAGTTTTGGGAGGTCTGTGTGCCCGTGGGAGGGACTCACGCTGCAGCAGGTGAGGTTTGGCTGCTGCTCATGGGAGTGGACCCACGCCGGGAAGTTCACAGAGAACTGTCTCCTGTGGGAGGGACCCCACGGCCTCACAGGGAAGGACTCTTCTCCTGGAGCAGCGGAAGGAAATCTTGGTGATGGAGTGACCAAAACCCCCCTGCCCTGCCTCCCTGTGCTGTCTGTGGGAAGGAGGGAGGGGCTGGGGGGGGGAGGGGAAGGTGTTTTAAGGGCTTATTTTATTTCTCAGTACTCTCCTCTGATTCTGTTAGTAATAAATTTCACTTAGTAATCGAGGTTGAGCCTGTATTGCCCTTGAAATATTTCTCCCACTCTCTTTATCTCACCCATGAAGCCTCTGTTAACCCTTTTTTGTCTTTTCCCTCCTTTGCCCAGCTGTGGCAGGGGAGGGTGAGGGAGCGACTCTCGTGGGTGCCTGGTGTTGGGCCAGTGTCAAACCACAACAGCTCCGTATGTTCCTTGCCCTTCAAGCACTTGACATTATAACCCTAAAGTTAAACCTCTTTATTTTTGAGTACCAAAAGAAAGAGTCCTTGGCTTCCTATTGGGAATGATAACGAGGTGTGTCTTTATTGCAAGCACAAACAGGACGCTGAACAGGTAGACCACAAATAAAAATAGCTGTTCAGTACTGTAGAAGGAAGAGAATGGAGTTGGAACTTTAATTAACTCCTTCCTTAAGTATCAGACAGCAATCAGCACAAATTATGGATTAGAAGCTTTTGGCTCTTGACAACATGGAGTCTTTGCTTCCCTGCCTCCTCCTCTACCCACAGCTGCAAGAATCCAGCTGAAACTAAGAATGTTGGATTTTTTTATAGCGCTCGTAAAAATCAAGTCCACAATCAAGTGGACAAAGAAACCCATCATGAAAGGAAGAAAACATCCGGCTTCGGTGTGTGCGTGGAGCGTGGAGCGCTGGCTGGAATGGAGCCTCTTCAGCGCAGCTGAGAGCCTGCTCAGCAGTCTGAGCTGGCAGCCTTCAACTAGCCCCTAATGAGCCTCATCAAACAAACAAACAGAGAAAGAGGCTTCACAGATTAGGACCAAAGACAAGTGCTGGATGATTCTTACGGTTTTGTGCAGTGCCTACATCCCCCTTGCCTCTGGAGGTGGGGGGAATCTGTCCTAACTTCACCCCTCCAATGTGGGGCAGCAGCTTCAAATGGGACATTTCCCCTTCTTCTGGGGCCTGCAGTGCAAAACTCCTGCACCTGGGGATGAGCCCCTTGGCTCTTTGGATAAGATAAATCACATCTTGAGGTGCCCCCACCAATGATGATAAAAGCCTGTTCATATTCTTTGTATGGTTGTTGTCTCCTGCTCATGGGTTGTGAGAAGGCCTCCAGTTCAGGGGGCCATTGCCAGGACAAGGAGCACAGCCCATCAAGTTGAGCTTCAAGGACACTATCCTACTTCCTTGTGTTTCACTGATTATTGATGAGCAGCAGCGTTCTGCCTGTCTGCCTGAGCTGTTCTCCTTTTTCCTAATGCAGCATCTCATGTCAGAAATAAAATGTTATCATTCTGCAACACAACTGGGGGTATCTATTTCTCACTCAGCACAGTACCATATTCCTCAGTAAAATTTGCATGTGATATGAAAATATGGAAGGAACAGTATAGCTTTCCTATGCCAGAGTTTCCTTCCTGTGTCAGGAACTGCAGAAACTGCATATATAAATTCCCTTTCCCCCCCACCTCAAAGACCTCTGGTTTGTAATAAGAATAGAGACTAGAGAATGAGTCTTACATAAAGCCAAACCACACAATTCTGCCTAATTATTTGCCCTCGAAAGAAGACCTTGTAATCTATCTTCTGATGCATTTTTTTTTTCCTCACTGTGAATCTTTGCACAACTGTCCTCATGACAAATATCATTTGATCTGGGGACAGCCCTGTCTGGAGTGTTTGCATCAAGAGCCTTTTCCAATAAGCTGCAGCTCCTACCTTAATAAGAGCCTTATGACAAATACAGGGCTTTCAATAGCAAATACAGCTTCTGTACAGCACACTCAGGTCTCTCCTTACTGAGAAATAAACTGACAAATTTTTGCTTCCCTCTAGTTAAAAAATAGCACAAATGCTGCAGTGTTTGCATAGAGGAACAAGGGTTTGTTCCAGTCTTGATGCCTCTCTCAGAAAGGACTGTTGGGAAGACTTCTGGGGAATGAGAGAGCCCAAATGGGATTTTTTATGTCTGAAACTGAATAAGAAAATGCAATTCCAAGGTACTGCTTACATGCTCCAAATACTTGCAGTCCCTTGGACCAGGCTGGACCTGGACCAAGGCAAAACCCTCTGAAATATGGAGGTTGCTGCATCCTCAGCATCAACTGTCTCACTCTGTGGATCTGCTTCTGTTGGTCTGCACTGCCTGTTCACGTAGGGCATAACCCAGGAGTGTAAAGGCAGGGATGAGGCAAGTGGAGCTCTGAGGTCCCAGGTAATGCCAAAAGGAGATTTCATGAGCAGAATGATGTGGGGATGTGTCTGCAAAGGAGACTAGCAAGGAAAAATTACAGGAATAGGCTGTAGGGTTGGAGGTATCTGAGCAACCCAACACTGCATCTAGAGCTGCAGCCATGCCAGATACCAAAATGAGTCTGGGAGCTGTGGAAGGAGAGGAAACGTTGACATGGGACATGCAGAACTTAGGGAAATCAGCTCCCTACAGAGATGGGGCTGCAGCATGTTGGACATTTGGGGTGAGCACTTTGGACAGAAAATACAGAATTCACAGAAATCATGTGAGTTCTCAACTGTTTTTAGCTTTTACAAATCCAAGCCTGGACAGAGGAGGCTGCAAAAAACCAGGATGGTCCCAGTTTTTTCAGTCTATTTCCATCCTGCTTGCAGACTGAGCTCAGCAGCATTTTCCTGGACACTCACCATGAGCTGGTTTCACGTATCAAGAGCACAGCCAGAATCATGGCTACAGGTTATGGCAAAGCCCAGCTTTATTTAGTGAGTCCTTATCCAGCCAGAATTAGCATCATCTTTTCTAAAATAAATCTGAGGAACAAAACACAGTGTCTAGAGGCAGCGACCAATGAATCATAGGGAATTGCTGATGAAAATGTAGCTTGGGATTGTTTGGCATTGCACCCTCAGTGATGTCAGCCGAGTGCAGTGGAATGGAAATAATCGATCTTATCCTGCCTCTCTTGCTGAAGCACTGATCTGGCATCAAGTTTTACAAAGCAAAACTTTTGCTTTTCCTTTTTGATGCTTGTTTTCACTTTTCTAAAGACTCTTGGAAATGTTGAAATGAAAATTGAGATTTTTGGTAAAAATTTTCCTTTTTTGGAAAAATATATTTTGGATTACATATGATTTCATGAGCTGCATTGGTCAGTCTCACTTCACGTGTTCTGGCAATGAGAAAAAAAATGCAGTTTTATTGATAAACTGGGTCTTCCAGCTCTATCCCTGATTGACACATAATTTGGAGACTGATGCATGAGGAATCATCTGGTGGGATGTACCCATTCTGCTGAGCACTGAGGGCAGGACTCAGGGCTGGGGTCAGTTTCCAGGGGTGGATAATAAACACTACCCTGAGCCTGCACTTAAAAATGTAGAAAACCTCAAGTCTCTGCACAGACAGTGAGTGATATTTCCTTCCTTCAGATTCTCAAAAGTGGAGTGTCATCCTGAGGGAAGAAAGAAAATCAAGAGAAAGAAATAAAAATGACAAACTAACCAGCTAGCCTTTCCTTTCCGTACAACAATACAGTAACATGTTTCTCTCATCATTTTTGGCTCGAGAAACTGCAAAGACAGCTGGAGGTTTCCCAGCCCACATACCCCAAGGACTCTGCTGACCCCTGGACGCTCTCAGGTCCCTGGTCCATCCCACACTGGGATAAAGAGCATCCTTGGTGCTGCAGCTGCCTTAGTGCCTAATGCTGCAGCTCTTTACTCCTTCCACACCAGCCTCCCTCCTTCACCTGACACTTTTCCTGGCTCATCTTTTCTTCCCTTTGCCTTGGTACCTTGTATTCTGCAGCTAACACCACACCACTCTGAAAGGGGACTGTTCTTTTTTACCCAGAAAAAACTTCTCAGATAATGTATTTTACCTAAAACGTTCGTATAACAAGGCCTTAAGTGATTGCTCTGCATCATGCAGCCGACTCACCCCAGGGTGTTTAGCTGCAGCTAGGCACTCCAGACTTTCCTTGTTTATTACCGCTGTATTTTTAACTCCAACTCATGATACAAATTTTTAATTTCTTTTTCATAAATTCCTCCATTTCTGGTAAAGTAAAAAATGAAAATTGAGCCTTGTCCATTGGTGGTTTTTATGCAATCCCTTTCTCTGTGCCAAGGACAGTGAAGTTCTTATTTTTCTTGGGATTTTCACCCCTGTTTAGGAAACAGTTTACTCTTCAGCCCACACCAGCAGGATTACAAGCATTTACCTTCACCTGCATTTCCAGTTTCATCATGAGCACATTGCAGCTTCCTTAAGATTTAGCAAATATTGAAAGTAGTCATCCAGTATTTGTTTATCTCCAGAGTTCTCCACTTGTGGCCAAAACTGGATGAGTGCAAGATGCCGTGTGGGATATGGGTGTTTATTTTTATCAGAGAATTCACCCAGCTATATTGTTTTGTAGTTTTACACCACCTTAATTCCAAACCACATCAGAACCAGAGCAAAATCCAGCTCTTTTTAACTGAATGCAGCAGTCATACAGGGCATACCAACCTCACTAGTTAATGGAAGTGGTTAATAATCCATTAATTCATTGACCATATTTTATTCTTTGTCTTTTATTTATTGTGTAAGAAAATATTCAGGCCTTGAAAACAGCATCTCTGCAGGGAAGCACCAGCATGGGAAGCTGTGCTTAGAGTGCCTTCTCTTACATAGAAATGTTAAAGGTCACCCATTTCTCACTAAAACGTAAGGAAAAAGCTTTTACTGTGAGGGTAATGAAGGTTACCCAGAGAGCCTGTGGAGTCTCCATCCTTGGAGATGCCCCAAACCCCACTGAACACAACCCCAAACAGTGCTTAGAGCTGACCATGCACTGAGCAGGGGCTGGATCAGGTGACCTCCAGAGGTGTCTTCCAACCTCAGCCATTTCCTGGTTCTGTGAATTCTACACAATATGTAAACAATGGACAGAATAAGTGCTTTAATTTGTTTTCTAGGGGCTGGAAGCAGCAAGCAAAGACCTCTGACCTGACTGAGGATACACCCACAGTTCAGCATCAATTAGCAGAGACCAGCCAGGATGCGTATTCCTGTGTTCTGAGTGTAACAGTGCAGAGCTTACGGGGGGGGTTCTAGAAATGGAAAGTAGCGCTAATTTAGGTGATGAAGCTAGAAAAGACAATGCAGGACCACATGTTACATCCCCAGAAGGATGGGGAAGTGGAGGAGCATTATCCTGCAGCTACAAAGCACAGCTATGGATCAACACTGCACCTTGGCTAACATCTGCGTGTACAGGTTACCTGGTACCCAGAGCTAGGCTCTTCTCTAGGTGACCTTACATGTTTGCATAATACACTTCTCCTTGTAAGAGGAACTCTGATGTCTGTCCCAGGATTTAGTAATTCAGCAATTTTGGAAAGGTCAGATCTGGAATTTAGCCTATTAATAAAAACGTAGGCAATTCATCGCAGGCTAAGTGGTAATTTCAATTTAGCATCAACCTGAAGGCACATACCTCATCCTTTTAGCTGGCTAAATTTATCATTAATAGAAGCACTGAAGTAACCAATGTCATTGCTGGCAGTGCACGGATCTACCATCAGGATCAGATGATGAATATAATTCCTGAGCTGCACAGAGGAAGGGGAATCAGTTTAACACGGACGTGTAAATAAATGCAAAGGGTTGGCTTTCCAGACTAAAGAGGATGGAGAGTGTTAGATTTTCCTTAGGCAGCCAGTGGTTCCAACTGAATATTTTTGAGACTTCTCTTAGTAATTCTAATGGTGTCACTCAGAGATTAATGTTACTCACACAAACATGTCTTTTGCTTGTTTTCAGGTATTTCCATAAGGCGAATTGCTGCCCAAGTTCAGAGACAGGAGTATTGAGTTACAAAAACCTGGGGAAACAGCCTATAATAGCAGAACACATGAAAGAATGGAAATGCTTTCCTTCTGCATGTGGAAAACCAAGATATGAAGGGCTAGATTTGCTCTTTTTAAGTGGAGACCAGAGGGGGCAACAGAGAGATGCAAGTACATCCCAAAATCAGGTCTGAGCTGGGTTCAGGTTCCTCCTGAATCCCCTATGTCTCTCACTGTTGCCTACAGGGATGACACAGAATATCAAGTCTTCCATCACAGGCACCTCAGCGAGATGCTAAAATGAGGTGAGGGTGAGAAAAATAATTTGCTCCAGTTGTCACAGCTTGGGATAGGTGAGTGATTAAACAAGGTTTTCCAGAATCCTGGTTGACTCGTTGACCATAAAAGAGGATTCTTGACCCTGCAATAAACAGAAAACTTCCTTGTGGCAAATACGAAGACATCACAACTCATGCCTGTTAGCCATTTCAGATGGTATAGTCACCGTTTTCCCCTCAAATCTGTAACAAAACAGCCAACAGCAGTCTTTAACACTAAGAAATAAACATCCACTGTGGGCAAAAATAGTATTTTGCTCCTGAAATCCACTCTGTAGCATATAAACAAGAACTGGACCTTTTTATTATACTGATAGTGAGGCATTTCATGGAAAAAAAAGTCCCTTCACTGGAAATGTTTTGGTATTTTTTCTCATTTTGAAAGAGAAAAATAAATAGTCAAAGTATCAATCACATTTGCTGAAAGAAAGTTTCCACAATAAATGTTTTTTGTAAGATCTGTAAAATTGCAGTTACAATGATAAGCCTTTTAAAATGTATTGTTTGGTGTTCCTCTGGATATCTCATAGGGCATTCTGCCTAGACTGACATCCTGTCCCTGGAAAATTTTAAAGGAAATGAAGCTTCACAGTTCTCAGCAGGAGAGTGTTTCAGTTGAACAAATGCAAGCAGATTCACAGTCTAGGAATTTCAGTGGAAACACTGGTGATAACTATACAGAAATGCCAGTCTCTTCAAATAGATTTTGCACCAGTTTATCAGTACAAAATGTATGTTCCCCCAAATTGCTAAGATTGTGTAAAACGTATATGTCTACATCTTAAACTTTTTCTAGTCTTGAAGTCCTCCTATGATGGAGAGTTTCTTATATTTAGAGTTAATATTGAGTCCCTCCTGTTATTTGTAAATATGTGAACAAAAGATGAATTCCTGTCTAGTGCACTTGGCAGCTGAATTTATTTTTATACTTTTAATATGAATTATGCAGAAACTTAGTTAACCACAGACCTTCATTTTCATCCAATCTTCATCTGCTGATGAACATGAAGCCACTACTGACACTGCCAAATATTGCTGGAGCAAAGGGATAACACAAAACTGAGCAGGCTTTGAAAGGAAATAGGAATGGTGACAACAGAGGACTTGACCAGAATGCTGGGTCATTCCTTAGGGTAAGTGCAGTGACCTTGAACTCTGTCTTGGGTACCAAAAGAATATTTTTTCACCTCAAATGGAAGAGGAGGGAGAGGAAAGAAAGAGAGAAAAAGAGAAAGAGAGAGAGAAAGAGAGAAGGAAAGACAAAGGAAGAGAGAAAAAAGGAAGAGAGAAGAAAGAAAGAAAAAGAAAGAAAAAAAGAAAGAAAAGGAAAGAAAGAAAAGAAAGAAAGAAAGAAAAGGAAAGAAAGAAAAGAAAGAAAGAAAGAAAAGGAAAGAAAGAAAAGAAAGAAAGAAAGAAAAGGAAAGAAAGAAAAGAAAGAAAGAAAGAAAAGGAAAGAAAGAAAAGAAAGAAAGAAAGAAAAGGAAAGAAAGAAAAGAAAGAAAGAAAGAAAAGGAAAGAAAGAAAAGAAAGAAAGAAAGAAAAGGAAAGAAAGAAAAAAGAAAGAAAGAAAGAAAGAGAAAAGAGAAAGAAAGAAAGGAAGGAAAAGAAGGAAGGAAAGAAGGAAGGAAAAGAAAGAAAAAAAGGGAAAGAAAAAGAAAAAGAAAGAAAAAGGCAAATAATAGTGCTGTAATGAGCAATACTGAAATTTAAGAGGGTGCAGGGACTGAGATTATTTCTAGTTCTGACTCTATGACCTCATATAATGGGAGGACACACAAATGGGAGTTGTCCTGATGTGAGATGTATCTGGACAGAAACAGGCATTTGTATCCCACACCAAGGCTCCTTCTGAAAACTGTTCAACATTCATTCAGGCTAAGAGTAATTACTCTAATTGTTTTAAGAGATTCCTACCCAAACGAGTTGACATTCATGGTAACAAAAGGCTTTCCCTATCTATTTGCATCAGGGCTAAGCACCAGAATTAAGACTACGGAGAAACTGTTATTTTTTTCTCACAAACACAGCATTTAGCAGAAACCAGAAAATGAGGAGTTGTTGAGACGCCAGCCCTATATACTTGGACATATGGGCTGAACAATATGCCAGACTATTCCCATGTCACAATGTCCTATTGTATTTATCTGCTGCAAGATAGATGACAAGTTTCAGTGGGAACTGTCAGTTTTCTGATATTTGCTGGCTTTCCACCAACCTTTGTGTTTACACTGGGCATAGCCAGTTTTCTGAACTAACCTTACTTCATCATAGAAGGAATCATCCACATAAAAAACCTCAGGAATAATATTTTGCTCCAAGTATGATGTAATGAAGTCATTGATTCATTAGATTTTTTTCTCTTTTTTACTTTTTTTTAGTAGCAACATGTGTAGATGAGCATTCAGTGCAGGACTATCAAAAAACTTAATTCCCTAAATACTTAGAGAAATCTCCCATGAAATTTCAGCCAAGATATTAGTCATCAGAGCCCATTGTCCATTTTCCAGGAAGACTCTGATTAAGATAGATTTATGACCAGGTCCTGCTAATGCAACAGTAAGAACTGAATATTAATGATTGCCAGTCAGTTTGAATTAACCTTTCTTGGAGAAACTTGAGTCAGTTAGAATCTCAATTTATAATTTGACTTAATGGCAGTGGGTTTGGCTTTAAAATCGTCATCTATTATGCCAGTACTTGGATATTGCAGGAATGGAACTCTAAAAGAATTTAATTTGATCACAATATTAGTACATTAAGAAACTATATGTAAGAAACTGCACTGACACCAGAGATATAAGGAAGAATTTAAAGACATTTGAGCTGTCCTAGAGTGTTGCTGGTCTCTTGTACCTGTTTCAGAGAAGTGCTTGTGTCTCATGGGCTCTGCTGGCTCCATGTGAACAGCTAAAGACTCCTACAGGAAAGCAAGTGGATCAAGCCTTGTTTATTTATCAGTCATGTGGGCAAACACTGTAACATTTACTCCCTTGTGAAATAAATTGGGCAACAGGAGTAAATTGAAGAAGAGCTCTTATCTGGTGGTTTCCACAAGCAACAAATTGTTGTGTCTCTGCTTTTCCTTTTTTGTTGTCTGTCTGAACCACAGACATGTAGCACTCTGTGTCCCATCAGGAGCCTGAAACAAAACAAACACAAAACCTGTGAAATGTTCTCACATCGCAATGGAACATTCAAATGGATGTTAATAATCAATTATTTTAGGTAATGACAGCAGATTAGCAATTTTTCAGTATATAAGCCTGCCTGAGCCACATTGCTCAGTCTCCAACGCCACTCAGGAGGGCAGAAACCCTTCCCATCCCTCACTTCCACTGCATCACAACCTCCAGCAGAAAATTCATCTGACCTTGAGCCAACTCCAAAGCCCTGCTAAGTTTCTCAGCACACCCATCTCAGCTCATTCTAGTGCCCAGATCAAATGCAGGAAGTGGCTGAAGCTGAAGAAGAGAAGTAGGACAATTGTCTAATACACGAGTCCAGTTGATAAAGTTTTTCTATTTCAACCTCTTGGTCTCCTTTTATCAGTCCTAATCACAGCAGCAGGGTTGTTATAAAAAGGGGACCTGTAATTTCTACAGTATCTGCTCTGCTGCTTTGCTGAAGGCCAGCTTTGGGAGAACACTCTTAGGCCTTTTTTGTGGGTGAAGCATATCAGGGTATCTGTCTGTCATCAAAGGAGAACTGATCAGACCTTATGCACACACATTCCAAGTGCCTCAGTCTATGTGAAATGGCCGAATTCTCTGTACAACCTGAAACTCTCTTTGCCTTTCATCAACATCTGCCTGACATATTAGTTGGCATAGTTTGTGAAGGTGAAGGAATGTCTCTGTAACCACAGTGGTAGCTGCTATAGACCAGTTTCAATGGGAAATGGGCTTAAAAAACACACTTCAGTATCACAAAAGAAGTGATCCATCTTGGCATACCATCTGCTAAGTGCCTTGTTACCAAATATCAGCTGGGGAAAAAAACTTGCAATGGGTTTATGTATAAATAGAAGATGTCAGTTTGGAAGCTTGTCAAACCAGCAGTTTTCAGGAAACTATTTGTAGAAGAAAGATGTCAGCTTCCAATTTTATTTTTGTTCTCTTGAAGATGTATCTTAGAATTGACATGATTTTTTATTCTTTGCAATTAGAGTGCAATCAAATTCCTTTTATGATAGTGTGTTTATTCCTCTTTAGTAGAAGTTTTGTAGTAATTGACCTATTTTCTATATAATTTTCACAGCTGAAGTGAGATAACCCTATATAAAATAGTTTTGAATTGACTTATTTTCATATTCTTTACACAGATGAGCAGAGACAGTCCTATATAAAATTAAACCCTACTATTAGTATTCTTCCTCTTTCTAGTGTTCATTTACTCATATAAATCCCACTGGCAATAAGGCAATTACACCACAGATGGTAGAGTTCAAACAAATTAGATTCTACTCTCTCCTCACAAATAGCTTCACTGCACAAACTTCTCCAAAGCACGTATGTGCCGAGCCCTCATCTTGCCACTCAATTGCTTGCATAACGTCACCAAAATGCTCTCTTTTATCTGCATTTCCTCTTATCATCTGTGCCTCTTCACTGGCTCCTTCGCTTGCCTTAGCTGGCCCCTCACAGCCAGATACCTTTCCCCAGTCACTGCCCTCAAAATGCAAGCCAAAGACAAACATCAGGTGTTCAGTTACTCCCAGAGTGCTTTTCCCATATTCTGCATCTCTTCTTTCCAATCACTCTTTCACTCTCCCACCTCCCCACATGTGCATGTGCGTGTGCATGTGCCTTCTATGTGTAACGTCCCTCAGAACACAGACCGTGTTTCCTTGCATGTCCATAGAATGGCTTTTTACAAGGAGACTTCAGCTCTGGTTGTACCAAGGGTTCTACTGTGCTGGTCTGCAAATAATGAATATCTTCATTAACAGGGCAAATCCCTTCCCCTGCAGGTTTTGCATAGATAGATTTATTTTTATTTCAGCAATCAGATCAGCTTGACTGCTGTGTAAGTAAGAGGAGTCTTGCCTTGCCATGAGGGAGGGCTGAGACAACCTCTCTAAATACAGAACAGACGCTGATAAAGCCTGAGGAGCTGGATAGCCACCACCCTCAAATCAAATTACAGAGCAGTGCAAAGCCAGAAGGGTCCCAACCTGATATTCCTCTGGTGGAATTGCCCCGGAACTCATTGGCGCAACAAAAGGAACAGAATCGCTCTTGCTAATTCTCCATGTCTCTGGGTTGGGTAACCTCAAGTTCTGGATCACTTCCATCCAATTTCAGCCACAGCAGATGCCTAGTCCTCTGTGGGACGGGAGTGGTCCAAGGTGAATGTGCCTTTGGACAATGTGCCTGTAGTGTTTGTGATTTAAATTCATAGGACACATATCCTCAGAGTAAAAGGGGCACCTCTAGCTATATTTGTGAAGCTCAAAGGAAGACAGAATGACACCAGACCTGTGTATTTCAGCTGAATCAGAAAAGAGGTGGACAAAGGACAGAAAAAATATTCAAGAGATCCAGCTTCAGCTCAGGCATCACAGAGTGAAATCATGAAATTCTGAAACCAATGTTCGATTGTGATCTTAATCAAATCTTAAAAATTCAGCATATCCTTATGAATAAGTTTTTAACTTAGTGGTTATAGAAATTCTTCCCTGCTAATGCCAGGTTTTGCATTTAAGGACATCAGATATTTATCACACTAAAACCTAAGAGAATTTTTAATTGGCTACACTTGTTTTCTGCTTTTCAGATGATTGGATTGGTGCTTCCTGCATTTTGTCAGTGAAAATTTTCTTCATATTTTAAATTTGCATTTAAATCTTCCTTTTTAGAAGGAGTTTCTTTTATTGACAGAAATAGCTTCCAGAGCCCACTTCCAGAACCTTCTTGCTACTAAAGTTATTGTATTCATAAAAAATAGAATCAGTCTTCTTTCATTTACACAGAAACCTTCTCATGGAAACCCAGAGAAGGTAAATATCTGCCTCCAAGGTTTGAATATGGAAACTAAACTCTGCCCACAACCTGACTGAGAGCTTTTCAACTTAAAAAAGTTGTAGTATCTACTGTTCTCCATCTGGAAGGTATTTGCAATGCTCTGTATGATGTATACAATCAGATATGGAGCCAATCCTGAAAGACTAAAGGGTACAAATAGATGGAGGATTTGGGATGCCGTTACAACGTGCCCAAATAGTGAACGTAGAGAAGAACTAATAGAACTTGCCTGCCCTGGGAGTTGAAAAACTTTATTAAGGTAAAATGGGGGAAAAAAATGTTGAAAGAGATAGAAATCAATGAAAAATGGAAACAGGTAGAAGCAGGGGAAAAAAAAAATGTAAGTGGATAATTTATTTACAAAAGCAAATTTTAAAATGAAGTTACTGAATAGACAAAGGGCCACTTTTCTACTGTGTCTTGGACATATCTTTGCTACTGTTTTTGTCCTGTTTGAAGTGAATTTCTCTCTTTGTTTCTTTAGTTGTTTCTTTTTTTTTTTAATTTTATTTCTTGACTGCTGGTTATATTTACGTGCAATTATTTCTAGTTGCTCTTTAGGCATTTAACTTTGGAGTAGCAAAGCCTCATAGCAGCCAACAGTGAATATATTCCTTTGAGATGTACAGCCAATTGTGTTAAAGATGGGAAGAAGACAGTTCCAAGTATCTAATAATAATATCTAAATCATATAATTTGATGTATACATTAAATAATAGATAACATCTAAAATATTCTGGGTAAGCTTTTATTTGACTCAACTGAGGCATTATATTTTAAGGTGGAGGGGAAAAGCTGGAACTGATGTAAGATGGGGTCATGGTATCTTGAGGAACTCTAGGTTTACAGAAGACTTCTGGGACCTTGTCATGGAGCAGGGAAAATTCACATGATGGCTTTGAAACTTTCCTTGTTTTGAAAACTAATGACAGCTGGAAATACTGGAGGCAAAGCACTGAATTTTAATATGTGGCAAGGCATTATTTCTGTGAAATTCTGGATCGTGTGCTCCAAAAGTGAGAAGGGCATCTAAGAATGACCATGTCAGAGCAGGAAGGGCTGATGGTTGGCTGACCATTGCTTAGAGCACACAGAGAGGCAGCAGCCAGCTAAAGCAAAAGATTTTAAACTGCCAGACCCCATTCAGAAGTGAATGGAACAAAAGCATCAAAGGCTGTTAAGGAAATATTTCGGCAGTATCCTTTCCAATGCCAGGGTTCTGGGTCTGAGCAGGAGCATCACATTTGATAGGAGCTGATGCAAATTCATTTTTCCTTATGCTGCAGTAGACCTGAGACATGAAAAATCAGCATTCCAGAAGGACAAAAACCAGCAAGAAAGCAGTAACACAGCCACGAGCCTTCCTCAAACCACATGACAAGAAAATGAGGAATACTGTTACCAGCTGGAATGTATATGTTTAGGAAAAAAATCAGTGTGAAAATCAGGAAAAAACCACTGCTAATAGGTGCCTAAAAGGCCAAAAAGGGTTGATACCACAATTCTGAAAAACACCTTTGGCTACTGCTGATTTTAGAGCACAATAAAGGGAACAGCTGGATTTATTACTGCAAGTGATTTATATGGAAATAGAGACAGAAATAGAAGTACTGGTGCTACAATCTGTCTGTTTTACAGGTTACAAGTATAAAGGAAAGGGTAATACTTAATTTGTGTTGTTTCTCAAATGCAGAAAATTGAAAAAAGTTATATTTGGGTTAAAAGAATGGCTTGCAGGGCTAAAACATACTCTGATGTGTTAGGAAGAAAAGAAACACTAAAAAGAGTAGGTAAGCAGTCAGATAAGCAATGATGCAGAGAAGTCAAATGTATTCAAAAACTTATTCTATTCCATATTTTGAAAGAAGCAGAACACTTATCACTTCAGCATGACAAAGTATTATCCAGTCCATAAGTTACTCAGGAGTGTATTATACCATGACTATAAGAAAGAAAATTCTTTAGCAAAGCAAAATAGCTTGCACCTGAAGTAAAAAAAACCACAGCTGGCTCAGGGCATTGAGCAGAGCTGTTGGCTATTTTCAGTATATGGGCAAAGTCCGGAATGATGGAGAAACTAACACATCTTAATTTTCAGAAAGTGAGCAGGAATAACACAAGTAACAAAACCTCCTTCTATAACCCCCAATAAATTCATGGAAAACATGACTGAGCATTCATTTATCTAAGAGAGAAGTAAGGAACAGGGATATAAGTACTGCCTCTCAACAGTGTCTCTTGAAAAATAAATCACGCCAGGTAATCCTGATTACATCCTTCAGGACACTACAAGTTCAGCTGATAAAGGAGACAGTAGAAATATAATGTGCTTAGATTTCTACAATACATGTGATTGAGCACAGAACAATCTGATGAAAGTATTAGAACATTACATTCATAATAAATTCCAGTTTAAACAGATTAGACAACAACCCAATCTGAAAAAGTAGCTGCTAATGTGAAATCATTAAATGGAGAGATTAGCTGTCCTTTTTTATGAGATTGGGATGACACATTCATTGAGCCGGTAAAAATATCTGCTAGTAAATTCAATAAGAATAGGCAAATTTGTAGATCTCCATTGCAGAGCAGGCAAAACCAGGGATGTTGATTACTACTTTTCTTAACATTTCTTTTTTGAATTGTCACAATGTGCCTTCACAAGCAAGGTTCGCAGTGCAGGTACACAGATCAGGGCCTGTGGAGCCCCAAAAGCATTTAGGAGCTCTGGATGGGTGATCATGGAGCAAAAAAGAAAGCTTGGAACGAAAAGTTAATTGTTCATATGTCATTGCCAAAACTGAGACCAGAATGTTACTGAATAGTTTTGATTTTCACATGTTATAAGGAATAGTGAAATGCAGATTAACAGGTTGATGGGAATTGATGTACTGTGGATACATGTTCCCAAAACATGTGAGAAAACTATCCTATACAATACCAGATGAAAAGCAGGAAGGAAAACAGATGTGAATATTCAGCAATGAGTATTTAGCCAGGGACTGTGCTCTTAGCTGATGGTGGAATTCCAGACTCTGTCTCTTCAGATGAAGAAGAGATGTCTTCCTTCAAGGTTCTGTGCAGCAAAAAACCTTGAAGCCCTTTCCAGTGCCTAAAGGGTTACCAAGAGAGCTGGAAAGAGACGTTTGACAAAGGCATGGAGTGGCAGAACAAGAGGGAATGGCTTTAAAGAGGACATGTTAGAATAGACAAAAGGAAGAAATTCTTTACTTCGAGGGTGGTAAGGGACCATCACTGGTTGCCCAGAGAAACTGTGGATGCCCTGGAAGTGTTCAAGGCCAGGCTGGATGGGGTCCTGAGCAACCTGATTTAGGTAGAGGGGTTGGAACTAGATGATCTTTAAGGTCCCTTCCAACCCAAACTGTTCTATTATTCTGTGGTCTTAAAAATGATATATGTACACTGAGAGGGGCAGAAGAAATGTTGCCTTCATCTATTTATATTCTGAACTGGCTAGAACAGAGCCAGTAAGGCTCTGCAAGCTGAAAAACTTCATATTTCCTCAGCATTATGCCTTGGCTGTGTCTCTCATTTTCGTACTTCCAGCTATAAAGGACAGCAAAAATGTGACTGAAGCAAATGTTGCTGAAGAGAGAGTGGAGGTTTTTTCCTGCAGTCATTATAGCTGTGTTTTGGCACCAAAGAGGAAAACTAAAAAGCTGTTGGTGCCCTCTTATCTTAACATTTCCATCCCAGCCGTAGGCAGCCTGCAATGAAATCACATTTTCTAGTGTGCCATAATGTTACAGCAAATGCTGCCATTCAGCTGGGAATTCCACTGCCCTCCAACCAACAGTCAGGAAATTCCCTATAGGATAATTGGCAGTCTACTGTGAATTACACAGCTATAAATAGCACACCATGGGTGCCTGGTGAAAGGATGATAAAACACAAGTGCAAGTTCAGTATTTATGAAGTCATTTGCACCACAGAGAAGTATTTATCGCTGTACTTGCAGTTTTTATACTTTTCCTTCCCCAATACATATAGAACAGGGAACGGGCAGCTATAAAGAACTGTGAAATATGATCTTTAAGAAGTTCACTCTCTCTTTCATTTCTGTATTCTTTCTGTTCCTGCTCGTTTGCTAAAGCTCCTGCAGCACCATTCATATCTGATCAATTTTATCCTATCTCTTCCTCCAAACTGCTTTCCCATCAATAAACCTCCCTTACTCTTTGGATCATCACAAAAGACAGAGGAGAATGGGCGTGCTTTCCACGCCCCTGGCTTCTGCTTTCAGGTGCATAGAGACACAGTACTCAAAATTCCCTCTTAGTAAAGAAATAAGTCCCTCATTTCTATTCTCAACATTGAAGAGACAGCTTGAAGGATCATACGGTTGATTAGAGAAGAAATGCCTCCCCCTGAATGATACAGAAAAGATTGGTGAAAATTTAAGTATTAAATGCGACCTTCAGGAAAGCTAGAGACAAACACCAGCAGACATGGTTGTTATTTCTGCATAGACAGTGTGCCCTTATCCATACATACAGTGCTTTAGCATAGATCATGACTCATGCAAATGGACATTAACCCAAATACATCAGTGGTTTTTTATTCCCATATACTCAGCAGGAGCATACAATGGCAGTGGAAGGAATCTGAAGACGTGCACAGTTGAAACATCCCTCCAAAATATGAGTTTTCCTCCTTGCTACGTTAGTGTTGATCAAATAAATGGCTTGGAGTTCTGGTCATAGAAGCTTTTGGATCCATCAATAAATAATTAACATTTAAAATGGCTTACCTTTTACTGAAAACAGAAGCAGAAATGTAAATCATTAAGAATGGTTCTTAAACCAATGCCACTTACCCCCTCTGACACAACAGCACTCAAGCTGCTCTTTGGGGAAAAATAAGGAGAAAGTTAGTTAAGACAGGCTGGGGCCTTCGAGTTTACTCAAGGTCGGTCATCCCAGTTTCCTGAAAGCAAAATATGAAATAGTCACAGAGAATAAAGAAAGAAGTAAAAAGAGAATGCAATATTTTGTCTCCATCCTACTCTGCTGCAGAGGAGAACAACCACACCACATTATCTCCAATGCCATGAACACAGCCTCACATTTTAATGATTATTTTAGCTCAGCATTGACCATGAAGTTACGTCTGATTATCTTTGAGTAGTATCAAATCTGTACCTGATTGGGTATGTCGCTGCATGTTGCTTGCTTCTGGGATGTGGTTCCTACAAAACTCAGTAACTGGCAAGAAAAATAAACTAATAAATAAAGGGAAGAGAGGAAAAGGCAAATAAGAGCTAACAGGAGAAAAAGAACACAAATTTCACATTGCAAGCAAGGATTGTGGTCTCTCTAAAGCTTGGGAGATGGGGTAGAAAGCAGATCATTCTTCCTCATTCTGTCCAGTGAGAATGTCTCCCGGAATAACACAGGCGTCAGGGTACCATAGACCATCCTGGTGTCTCAGGAAGTCAAGATAGAGGGCCTTTCCATTCGTATTTAATTCACCTGATCTCAATGTCACATTAAGTCCTGTAGGAAAAAAAGGGATATTCTCATTCTTTTCTTTACTCGTTTCAGCTGATCAGCTTTTGTTCATTCACTTCTGATCATGGTCACCAGTCATGATCCCAACACTGCTCCCAGGTGGCATCAGCAGACACTTTTGCTGAGGTGCATTAAGTGTGTCCCCATGCATATGGTTAAACAATGGCAAACCTGCCCACTTAGTATCATCTCTAATGAGCAGAAGAATAAATTACTGAGACTTAGCTGATGTAAGGGGATTTATTAGACTAATCTGACTCAACTGTTTATCTGAGTCATTCAGATAAATCTTCTAATTCATAATTTGCAAGAAGTGAAAGTTGCTATTTACCTCTTCTCCACTTATTGCTTTATCTTATCCATTTAATTGGAGGTTGATTTCATGTCAGGGCAAAGACGTTTTCATCTTCTGCATTTATACAGAATCTTTCATAAATGCTTTTCTGATCTCGTTCACAGATTTAATTAGCTCAGTGTCGACTTATCCACACACTTCTGTGTCTTTGTTATTCTAAAAAGTGTGAGTATGCAAAAGCAATGACAGAAAGAAAAATTCAGCTTACTCAGATTGTATGAATGAAATCTGTGATATGAAATTATAAAATTATTCACATTTTCATTATTATCAGTCTATAACCGCTAGGATTGCCTGACAGAAACTCATCAGTTTGCAGAGTATTTTCAACATTCATTCTGAACACTCACTCCAAGAAGTCTGGCCCAGAGAAAAGATTTTCATCACAGTGAGTATCAGTCAAATACTATCTCTGTTCCTTCAACTCTTTCTCAAAATTTTAGCCCTGCTATTTAGCTTTTTCTTCCTCTTTAGTCCACTGAGCATCATAGACTTTAATTTAGGCTAAGATTCCAGAGAGGAAAACAGTCCTTCTTCTTTGACTTCATCACAAATCTGAACATATATTTAAGGCTGTGATAAAGAAAATTCCTCATTTCCCGACCTGGTCCTCTACAAGGCTTTTAGTTTTTTACTAATAAGATAAAACTGCAGTAAATAGGAGCTAATTTTGAATGAAGAAACCATACACAAATGAAGAATCTTTTACTTGCAGCCAGACAGGTTTTTCTATACATTAAAAAACAGTGAAACCCAGACATAACACTACAGGAATGCAAAAGAAAAAGAGAGATATGAATAAAACAGAATTTAAAGGAAGTCACACCCCATGCAAATAACCAAATCTGTAAGTGATGCTCTGAAGAGAGAGAAGCTCTCTAGAACAGTTTCAAAAGAAGAAAGGAGGCCAAGCTTCGACTATTTTTACATAGTGTCAATTTGCAGCTCATCAGCAGGACAGTGCAAGGGAGGATTATGCAACTCCTTCAGGATGGTTATCCTGTGAGGAATGTAATTAGAAGGGCTCTGCTCTCAAAGCATGTCAGTCTTGAGAGGTTTTTTCAAATGGAGATAGCTACTACCCGTCCTAAAAATGGGTCAGGGTCATGGAAAGGGAAAGATTAACACAGTGAAGGTGTCGATGTAGCAGGCTTTTTATCCCTCCCTTTCACTGAGGATGGCAAGGGCAGTCAGAGAAAAGGCATAGCCCCTCACTATAGGGTCCAAGGAGGGACAAAACCCTACAGTGCAGAGAGTGGTTGAGCCATCGGCTTGGTGACAGCAGCGGGATCAAAAGAACAGGAATTCATAGTAACAGCTGGAAAAAGACCGAGGATATGGGAGGGGGGCAGTGTTCTCCCTTTAAAGAGGGAGGGTTTTGTGCACTGTAGAACTGCATTTCCTATAGCTGTGGATTGTGAAACAAAGCTTTGCGAAACAAAGTTTGCATTCACATGGTAATTGTTCCAGTAGCAGTGTTCTCTGACTAGTTATGCAGCAAATAACTACACTGAAACCAGATGGCAGGCTGGGATTGCAGAACCAGAAGCAAAAATGATTTTGTGTGCATGAGCTTCCTGCAGCATTCAGGTACCAGAGCACCTGGCAAAGTGCTCAAGTTGTTCTTCTCAAAGGACTCCAAGGGCTGATGCCAGAGTAGGTGCAGATCCTGTGGTGCATCTATCCTCCCAAATGCTAGACTGAAATCACAAGGCACCCAGCTCAACTGCAGATGTGTGAGAATTTGTTTAATTTTTCAGCCAATGAATATAAAGCAAAAAAAAATTTAAATGGTTTTCTCGCTCCTATTCAAATGTGGATAAATTTTCAAGCTGAAAGTTTAAGGCCGTTTTTGTGTTTTGTGGACCATTGCTTTTGATCAGAGAAATAAAAGACGTAACCTAATTGAGCCATTTGCTCCTGTAAAGAGATCACAGCATGGGAACAATTGCCGCCCCTATTCATTCATGGAGGTGCTCAGTATATGGACTTAATGAGCACGAGCAGCAGCTCTGTCTCCACAATAGATGGTCCTGTTACTGATCCATAAACTGTGCAGCATTCCAGCAACATGCTCCAGCAAGAGACTTCTATGAGCCCATCCTAATTTACTGGATTGATAATAAAAGTCATTCTCCTTGGAAGAGAGAAATCAGAAGGCATCTGCTCATCTGTGCACTGACTTGCATATGCTGCTGTAATGATAATTTCTCAGCCGTGCTTTGGGGGTGAGGCAGCGCCTCGAAGAATGGGAACAGAAGTATGGCCAGTGTCACTGTACCATGCTGTTTAGCTCAGAGAAGTGACTCCAGGACTTATTTTCATCAGTGAAACCGAGCAGGCTGACCAGGCTCCTTTCCTCCTCACTACCCAGTGTGCATTAAAAAAATCTTGTCTCATACACTCCGTGTGCAGCTACTCAAGGAATTCAGAGACAGATGCTACAGGGAAAGCAGACAGCACCATCAGGCTTCCCTCTGGGAGCATCCCACCTTCTCTGCACCGGGAAGGCAGGAGCTGTTTAGCACTACAGAAAGAGCAGAGCTATGGACTAATGCTCATTTCCCCACCTAAGTACCAGCCCAGACACCAAAATTAATCACAAAGGGTCCTGTGTATATTGACCTGACCCTGGCTAGGTCCATTCTCACACCACCTGTAACTGATACATTTGTGCTTATGAGGGTGTTAGGGTGTTGTAGTTCAAGACATTGGTATCAGACAGTGCTATCCAGAGCCCCTTTCTCACTCTGCTGTCAGTGGGCAGAAGAAATCACGAGCCTCCTACTGACAACTGCTATCAGCAGGTTCAGTGTGTCCCGAACACCAGCATCACAAACAAAGCCTTTTAGCACAGAGTGGTCCCAGACCAAAGAAAACATCCAAAACTTCCGGGGGTCTGCAAGGCTCCGAGGTTGGTAAATTCCAGGGGGTTTTGTACAGCTAAGAAATAATGAGCTATTTTAAAAACAGAACAGGGAAGGCCCTGAGGAATTTGCTAACTTAAAATAGGAAAGAAACACCTACACCCACGGCCTGTTTTAGATCCAAAGCAATACACTAATGAAGATGCTGAAACACAGAGTCCCCCTCAGAATTTAATTTTAGTGTGTTAGCTACTGTCTTATCTCAAAAATAAAGACTCTAAGAACAGAAAATCAAACACTACCCACTCCCTTTACTACATCTGTGTCAGAACTCCCACTAATCTCCCTTTCCCTTGGCTCCAAGCTTTTCTATTTCCTGATTAGAGGCGAGGGATTTTCCCATTACCACCTGCATATTACATCCTAAAGATATGAAAAATCTTGAAACAAGGAGTAGCACAAAGCCTTAAGCCTTAAGTTAGGTCCGGGGCCTAAACTGAACACCTTCACCTCATTTCTGTGCAGGAACAGGATGTGGCATCTGGCTCACCTCTTTGATTCAAGTGCTTTGCATATACATTTGCATTGTTTTTTCAACTATTCCTCCTAAATATGCATTGGATTCCCAGAGGGAATTAGGGGAGGGATGAAGGAAGGATTTGAAAGGTTCCAAAAGAAAATCTTTATCCATTTCTTACAGGTGCCTAGGTATGACAGCACTAATGAGTAGAAGGTCTGGATTGTTCCTTGCCCCTCTGAATACATACGACATCATAAATGCCTGGCTTCATCTTAGATGCCATGGGAGATCACCTAAAAAACATCATCTACACCTACCCCAAAACAAATTCTGCCTAACAAAACAACATGGTACACACAAAAAAAACCTGATGGAAGATGCCTGAGGGAACAAACCTCATGAGGCAGATGCTGGTCTCAGTGGGCTGGGGGAAGTCACTCAGCCATGGACAGTGCTGAGGGTTGGGCGAGGATTGAGCAGCTGCTCTGGAAGAGCTTTGGTACTGAAACAAAATATGTTCCACTGCAATCAAACCCTCTCTTCTTGCATTCATCCATGGAGCAATTTAGTCCTTCCCTGCTGCTCAGCTGAAGGGGATTCTCTCTGACTCTTGATAGAGAGAGGTTTGGGGGTAACACCTGACTGAGTCCTCTCAAGCAGATCCTTCCAGAGTGTATGGTGTGGACTGGGAAAAGGAGGAGAAAGACAAGATAAACCTACCTATACCGAGATGTATAGGAAGATGAATATGTAAGAGATGCATCCATTATGCATTAGAAATTACAGAACTATTCTGGGCTTCTTTCTTCCTAGCATGAAAAAATTATGTATTAATAACAAAATAGTGTATACCTTAGTCATACTCCCTCATAAACACATTTACCTGGCTGTAGCTTGAAATTTCAAATATTAAAGTGAAAGACTTTGGACTTATTTTTCAGCTGAAATTAATTGTCATAATTTTACCTCTGTTTTGGTTGGGAAACCGTCAATCTTTGGGTTTGCTTCTTGAAATACAACTTCCTCTTCATACCTGCAAAAAGGAGGTCATAGAAACACAAGCACAGCAACATTAGGTAAGACCAAACTGCCTCTGGAACAATCCAGTATTTCTCATAGTGCTCAATAACAGATGTCAGTGAACATGTGAAATAGAACAGGCAGAGTAGTTGATCCTGCTACAAACTCTGATTAATTTAGGGAATTTCTGAGGTTTCAACAGCACTCCTGTTATCACATTTAGTAACTTTTAGTGGCTCTTTCTCCTTGCTAGATTTTTTTCCTCACCTAATCATTTTTAACCCATGTAAGGCCATTTTTGGCATCCCAATTATTCTCAAACAGTACGGCCCATGGTTTTACTAGGCATCAGGTGAAAAAGCATTGTTATTTTATTAGGTTTTCCTTAACTGTTCTGAAATAAAAATAATTTGGTTTTTCTTCTTCGATTCAACTTTTTTACAGCACTCCTTATTGCAGAGTCCTCCATCATATTTTCCTTTTAGCCATTTCTTCTTCATACATTTTCACTTTTTCTTTCTCTTTGCATAACATTTTTTTTTGTTGTTTCTAGGCATCCTCATGCCCCATCTTTCTACTGTTTCCAGGTCTAAACAGCTCCTTTTCAGGATGGGCTCATTGGTATTCTGGATGTGGGCAAGGCATAGATTTATACAGTGGCATAATGATCTGTTCTGATTCTTTCTTCATCACTTTTCTAATGCATTCTAACATTTTATTTGCTTTTTTGACTGCTGCCAAGAATTAGGATGAGGTTTCCAGAGAACTGTAAATATCCAACTGCAATGTTGTGGCAAACTATTTTTGCACATACAGTCCCTGATCTAGTTCTGTTGAATTTTAGCTCGGCTGAGATTAGTAGGACAATTTCAGAGATGTACTGGCATAACAGACAGGCCTCTGAAGAAATGTTACAAATGCTCTTGGGATGAAGAGTGTCATGTGAATGTCCTGCATTTAAATTAGGTGAAGGCAATTTAAAGAAAAAGAAATTTTGCTCTGACTCTAGAAGCTGGTCCTGAAAGCACCTATGTATATAGTTCTTGCTACTGCAGACTCCAACCCTTCCTTGCCCAAACATCTCGCCTAAGAATGAAGGAGTTTTACTACAAAAGTGAGAAGACATGAAAGGGAATCCACGTCTGCCAAGCTCAGCAGAGATGAAAAAAAAGTCCTTGCTGCAAGGAACTTCTGATCTAAGTAATATAGAAAGAAACAGAAAGATGAGAACAGGAACAATGACAGCACAAACAAATCGATGCCCTGATGTGTGCAGTTCTGGGCACCACAATACAAAAAAGACAGTAAGCTATGAGAGAGTGTCCAAAGGAGGGCAACAAAGATGGTGAAGGGCCTTGAGGAGAAGTTGTATGAGGAGCAGCTGAGGGCACTTGGCCAGTTCAGCCTGGAGGAGACTGAGGTCAGACCTCGCTGCAGTTACGACTTCCTTATGAGAGGAAGAGGAGGCGCAGGCACTGATCTCTGCTCTGGTGACCAGTCACAGGACCTGAGGGAATGGCCTGAAGTTGTGTCAGGGAGGGTTTAGGTAGGATATTAGAAAAAGGTTCTTCACCCAGAGGGGGGCTGGGCACTGGAACAGGCTCCCCAGGGAAGTGGTCACAGCTCCAAGCCTGACAGAGTTCAGGGAGCATTTGGACAACGCTCTCAGGAACAGGGTGTGACTCTTGGGGATGGTCCTGTGCAGGGCCAGAACTTGGACTCAATGATCCCTGTGGGTCTCTTCCAACTCAGCTTATTCTGTGATTCTGTGTTCTGTCAGGAGAAATGGCTGGAGTTTTGCAGGGAGAACAAAACCTGGGCTGAAAGATGGCAATGGAGAGTAGATGGAATATGAGAATAAAAAGAAACCTGAGAGATGGAGGTCAAGATAGACTGACATGAAAGCCAGTGTGAGAAAGGGTTCTGGATTTCACAGCTGAAGAGGAAGGGAGTGTTGGGAGCAGAATATCACAATAGTCTGCACTGTCATGGAGCCAAGAAAGGGCTGCTGCAATTATTAGCCCCTAAAGCAATGGGGCCACTGAAGCTTAGAGGGGCAAGGAATGTGAGTTCCTGAGACTGTGTTTAACCTCAAAAGGCAGGTAAGCGACATCTCATCTGATACCACAGCCTTGATAAATAGAGACAAGAAGCTGCAGTGCTGGAGGGATTTATTGTTATTCCTCTTTGTTTCCTCATCCCTGGCAGAGATGCAAAGCGTGTTCACTGTTCCTGATCCTGCCTTCCTAGAGAGTGGGAGGAAAAGGATTACTCTGCGGCACTGAGCAACAACAGTTGTCCCTGCGGCAGGAGGAAACCATGGTTCACACCTTCCCAGCACATTTCAAATTTTCTTCTCGTCCAGTTCTGCCTATTTTTCCCCACAACACGGTTAGACAAGGTTTAAAATGAAAACAGTTCATCAGATGAGCAGATTTTGAGGATGGAAGGGTGTCCACACTCAAGAATGCCTTCATGTCACAGCGCTGCCTGGTGTAGATCCAGAAGCTCCAGGAAAAAACATCTTGTCCATTGGCAGTGCAGACTTCAAGGTGTCAGAAGGAAGGGGGCTGCTGTTGCCCTGTGGGCAGCAGAGTGCTGCTCTTCACTGCTCTGGGATGCTTTTAGCAACTCATGAATGGTGAGAGAGTTTCTCAGAATTTGAGCCCACTACATGTGGTACTACAGAAAAGCCATCTCCCGCCTGCTTTCCAGCACAATTCAGCAGCTTCCTTGATTATCCGTCAGATCAGTCATTTAGCAAATTTCATGTCATGCTGACCAGCTACATCTGGTATCACAGCTCATTTGGTAAAAAACAAACTGTGCTGTTGCAGCTCAGTCAAAGACAGGACATCTGGCTCATCAAGCCAAGCAAACCAGACTCTATCAAGATGGTGCACCTCCATCTTCATCATCACTGCAGCCTCTTCCTCTTGCTGTTACCTAAAACATCTGAAACATCCCTGTTACGTGGAAAGAGTAAATTAAGGATTTACAAATCGGGAGTAACAGTTCAATTTGTTCTTATCTCACTCTTTTCAGAAGCTTCCCCTTGTGATGAAATAGAAAGGCACAGGATCCTGGAGAAATAGCAAGTCAGTTTTATCCTCCCTCCCCCTGTTCTATTCCCCATGATTAGGAATCAGTTCTTTGGCTGGTACCTACACATACCATGGTTCCTTGGTGAAGTACAGAGCACAGGCACACTGCAAGGCCGTGTTGAATTCAGCTCCCAACCTCTTTATTTCATCTTCTGCCTTCATTAACTGATTTTTTCCTTCTTCTAAACCCAGTCCCTTGTGAAAAGAACTTTTTCTTTCTCTCCCTCACCCGGCACTCCACAGCCTCCCCAGCTTTGTTTGCATCTTTTGTCTATTTTATTATAGATAGTGTTAAAGGAGGGGGGAGAATATGTTGCAATGATCACACAAATTCAGTGTGGCATTTTTTTTATTCCATTAGCATAGAGTTTTTTGGGAGCCATCTTGAGTGTTGCAAGCTTTGTGTTGCCATAAGGCTTAGCTCTTCTCCAGACCTTTTTCTCCAAGGATCTGAAATTGCTCTAAAAATGTCAATTAACTAAGCAGTCTCCATGCAGAAAGTTTCATAATACTCATTTTAAAATGAGAAAACTAGAGCAGTGAAAGTGTGGTTGCTCATTACCAGCTAATGGTGAAATTAGAAAGGGAATCTTTTAAAAGCATATTTTTAAAAGGACTTCTCTCCTTCTTTTTTCAGTACAACAGAAACATCTTCCTTTTCCTCATAACAAACATCATGCAAGTGCAGTTCTCCTCTTGAATAGAAGAGAGCCTCTCTCATACCTAAAAGGAATCTTCAACCTTTCTCCACTCTCTTTTCCAAGGCCTTTCTGGTTCCGAGACAAGCCAAAACCAGAACAATTCAGTATAACAAATCACAGCAGGGAAATTAGTGCATTAAATCCTGAGTTTATGAACAAATTACCTTTTGCCAGTCTGAGTCACAGGAGACCCGTGGAATCACCTGCCATTTTATGCAGAGAAAATAAAACCTTATAAACAAAAAAATATTTGTGCAACCTACTTGAAGTGATTGGGGAGATCGTCCTTGGTGCAGGAAATAGAAACCTGGATAATTCCCTCCTTGCTTAGTGATTTAACCACCCTGGTCTCACACTTCCATCCTCACTCTTTGTGGTTCCACCTAATTTTCCCTGCGTGTGTGATGTCCTAGAATCACAGAATATCCTGAGTTGGAATGGACCCACAAGGCTTGTTGAGTCCAACTCCTGGCCTGGCACAGGACAACCCCACATTTTGAGTGCTTTAATCTTTAATCTGCCTAATTTTAGATTAGCAAAAATGTCTTAATACATGCAGATTCTTTTTAATTTCCTATGAAAATTAAAGGCATAACATCAGGAAGATAGAGCACATGTCCCTTCCCCAGATTTTCAGCTATTTTGAGAGTGTCCTCATTGTGCTTGCTGCCTGTGGAGCACAGGTGGAACCTCCAGCCTGCAGATACAGACTCTACCACCACATTCAGACACCTAAAGCCTTTTATGTGTCTAGAATCAAATCCCACAGGTAGCTGTGCTATCAATCTAGCCTCTAAAGTGTATTTGAGAGGAACCAAGGCACGTGGGGGAGGAGAGCAGAAACCCAGGCTGACCTACACAGCCTACAGCACCTTGTGGTCCGGTCCCATTCCTTTATTTCATGTGATGCAGTGCACAGTTTTTTGGGAAGTCACCACTGAAAAATACAGCTGTTCTAAATTTATGCCACTCACACTCAGTTTTTTCCTCATACACAGCATCTCTAAAAGCATTGCCAGAGAAGCGAGACCACTGGGACTGAGGCTGATGGCAGAACACAGAATCACTGCCAAGGGGACAGGTTTTCCAGCAGGTTTCAGATGCTTGTGCTTAGAGCAGTCTCCCTCTTTAGCTTCCAGGCAAGGACTGGTGTGCATCACATCCAATGCCTTGCTGAGGGTGGCCCCTCAACAGCGACTGACTTAAAAAACTAAACACAAAGAATCAGGGTTTCACACTTTAGATCCATTACCCCTTACCCTGTTACTTCATGCCTTTATAAAAAGTCTCTCTCCATCTGTCTTGTAGTCTCCCTTCAGGCACTGGAAGGTGCTATAAGGTCTCCCTGGAGCCTTCTCTTCTCCAGGCTGAACAATCCCAATTCTCTCAGCCTTTCCTTATAGGAAAGGTGCTCTATCATCCTTTTCTGCATGCTGATACTGCACAGTGCTGGTTCCAAAGGCATTCATTTTATTCTATTAAATGTGGACACTTCCACCCACAGCAGTTACCCCAGGATTCCTTCATATTCAAATGAGAGAAATAAGCATATTTAGGAGGGAATTTATCTCATCAGCTTTTGCTGATGTCTAAAATAGCTCAAATGAAATGCAAACTAAAAGAACCCATCTTTCTCCATTGATTAAAGAGGAAGCCTGAGGGGTTAGATCAGATATAAATGTCAGCATTATAGGCAGCGAGATAGGTGAGATGAATCCCAAATTAACTTATCAGTTAGATATCGTGGGCAAATATAGAAGAAAAGAGAAAATGAGGACATTCATGAAAAGATATACAGATAAACATTGCCTGACCAGAAGTAGACCTCAAACCCATCCCACTTCAGTCCAACTCCTTGGCTCTTTCCCTGCAACTTCCAATTAATTCTCGTACAGCATAAGAGTGCATTATACAATTCAGCAATTTGTACACAGAAATAGAATTTATATGTACTTAATTTATATTTTAAATTAAGCCTGGTTTTGGACTCAGTGAGCTTCTGTTCCTGGAGGTCAGAAAAACTGGCATTTTGAAATCTGTTAATCAGGGAGGCACACAGGCAAATAAGTATATCCCAACTTTAGTTTGGTGAATAAGTGTTATTTCAACTCTCAGTTTTCACATCCTTGCTTCCCTGGAGCCACTAATGTAATTGCTCCTTTCAAGAATTAATTCAAGAATTAAAATTTTACTAGCAACCTGTGTGATTGGTTGGATTAGCTGAGTAACTGTAGCAGTCTGAGATGACATAGGATTCACTGACTCACTCCCATCCAAGAGTATGAAAAGTGATTGTGCCATTAAATAAATAATGACCTTGGCTTTTCCTCAGGTGATATTACCAATGAGGTCTGTGAATATTGGTGGTCATTAAGATAGATGTGTTTATATATTAATACAGTGTCTTGGTATATTTAAAAAAAATACTCCATACAAATTTAGGTTGGGATTTTGCAATGAAGAGCAGGGAATTTTGGCCAAAATACTGCCTTATGCAAGTGGAGTTGGCAGAATGGAACTAGAAAATCATTGTTTCCAAATGCATTTGAGGTGTACTTGTAAAATAAATAATGTTGGGGGACATCCTCTGGTCCTTATGCCAAATGATATGTCCTGGCCTCATCCATAGCATTAAACTTTCTTAGCATCCAACACATCAGCCAGCTGGCCGTTCTGAAATGGGACCTGGCCTGTTCCAAGTCACAGGCATTGACTGGGAATTGCCTAAAATAATTCTGGTTTGTTCAGTGAAGACACTGACAGGGGCTGCTCTGACCACTTCATCAGCTGTGGAGTCTGTGCCCTTGCCTTAACACTGCTCAAAATACCAGGACAGGCAAAATCCACTTGTTTAACTCTTATGCCTGTATGCACCTCAATTAGACACTTAGGTTGCTCTAATTAGGGCTTTTTTCCCAGATCTTTCCCAAGAACAAGAAAAGGATGATAGCCCACACCGGATGTCACATCAGCCATGAGATAAATGGGCTGCACTGTACCTGAGGCTGGTGTGGGTGTTGGTCTGCTCAGAGCTTATTGCAAACCTTTCTGCAGTGGTGAACTAGCACACAGAGATTCTGCATCCAGAGAGGAAATACAGGCTATGTGACTCATGATGAAGTAATTAGTTATGTTCTTTTTCCCCCCAAAGGATCAAATTGGTGATTTGGGTTTGTTTTGTTGGGTTTTTTTAAACTATCTTGTCTTTCAAGTGACTTTAATATTGCTTATCGTGTGAAGATAGCAATTGATTCAGCTGTGAGACTCAAGCCCCAAACAAGTTCACTGGTTTTTACATTTAAATCCAGTTTTTGTCCCTTGTTTGTACTTAATAATTTGATTTTACCTACTGAAGTAATTCTCCATTTGGGTTTTCTTTTTCTACTTTTTTTTCCCCAAAGTGAATATTAGCATTACCTGTTGCAACAACTGCCCTTGCAGCTGCCTGTCATAGCTGACTGGGCACCTGTGAGGTCAGTCACAAATTTAAAACATATTGTCCCCCTCCATCTCCATTACATATATATGCAAAGACAATTTTGCTGGGGGAATTCAAAGTGAGACCACTATCTCACACTGCAGGATGACAGGTGAGCTTTCCAAGATGCTACAGTCCCAAAGGTGGTTTAATCACAACTTTGCTCTGTACCATGAAATACAATTATTTTATAGCTAACCAATTTCAGAAATGTTTAAGTTAGTCTGGAGCAGTGACTGTGCTGGGCTTGCATCTGAGGCAGAAGGATTTTAAATTGATGTGCCTGCAGGCACTTCTACAGGTAGATGATTTGTGTGGGATAGCTTTTGCATTCCTCCTTTTGTAAATGCTGAACACTCTGATTAGGTTTCAGCTGCTCCCAAAAAGGGCAGATCCCTTCCCTGTCGTCCTGCCCACCAGGAGCCAAGCTCAGGAAGGTGGTGTACAGACCCCCCCCAGCTCGGCTCAGCCCTTGCCATGTTCCCACACAAAGTTCTCTGAAGGAGATCTCCACATCCCTCCTCTGCTCTCAGGGCCCTGAGCCCCAGCACCCAAACCCCCAGAGAGGAGGGGATGCACTCAGGGCTCTGACATCAGACAAGTGCCAGCAGGTGATGAAATAGGACAGGAGTAATGGGGTTTGGTTTGAGAGAGGTGTGGAGAGTGCAAAGCTGCTTCCTCTGGTGACCACCTCCCTTCATGACCCATCTATTTGCAGGAGAGCAGGACTGCATATTTATTGAGCCAGTAGCTTATTGAAGGAGCAGGGGTGAGCAGGTCATTGCTATTAAGCCACTTAATGAACTGGATCCTTTTCTTCTTCATAAGTTATGCAGACTGATTTTCATATTTTGTTACTCAGTGAGTGCCCGTGACAACATTTTTCACCCCCGGGGACCACTTGAAAATTGGCTGATACAACTACTATTTCAAACTTTCATTCTAAATAATATGCTGTTGGTTCCTTATCCCAACAGAGAATAGCTTTTCTGCTCAGTGGAAGAATTCATAATCCTCACAGGAATTTTCTAGATGGCTGCACAAAAATTTCTGATCATGGTACTCATGCAAGAGCAATTCTTTGAAGTATACGCTTTCTTTCCTTTCACAAAAGTGCTAGACTGGAAGCAACCTTATACAAAAGGTGTTTTCCAAATTCAGACGTGGTCTGTGTGTTCCTTGCAGTCTCTTCTCCTTCCTGCAGCATTTGGAATCCTTCACTTGTAATACCAAAGGAGCAGGTAGCTGCTTGGGCTGTGAGGAAAAACCTGCAGAGTGCTGTACATATCCATGGATTATCCAGTTTCTCCAGAAAATATCTTAAAGGAAATTACCTCGTTTTATGAAATGTGAGTTGTTTTTCTGCCTCAAAAGTGTCAATGCCTGAAAAATTGAAGAGAGTTTAGTGGCATGCAGAGTGCTAAGAAGAATTTAAACACTATGAGGCAATGCATTTTTTTGGTACTCTTCCTACATCTGTTGGTGTTCTTTTGCTCTTTTTGCTTGTTTTTCTCTAGGTTTTCCAAATCATATTGCCATTTCTGTATTTTTGTATCTATATAAAATCTGTCAGACTCCCTGGAGCTTATATTATAAACAAATTATAAACAAAGGGCTTAATATCTCTATAACTAACACTTTCCACCTGACTGTTCTCTGATAGGGAGCAAAATAAAGCTGTGCCATATATTTTTAAAAAATACCTTTGGGATTTCTCATGTACTAGGTCGTGACAGTCCCCTTCAGGAGGATTTATCTGTAAATATTCACATTATTTCATTGGTTTCCTTAATTTCTTTCACCATAAGACCTATAAAACTTCCCACATCCAGACACCTGTATCTTTGTTTGCTGTATTTCTGTCTGCAGTCCAGTACTCTTATTTCTACCTTCTCCAAATACCTGTTCCTTAACTATTTGCCACCTTCTTCTTCATCTGCAGGTTCTCTGGGTAAGAAAAGGGGGGGTTCTGTGTGTTTTCTTCCATCATGTTATGACACAGCACAGTGAAAGGCACCAAATGGAATTCCTTTGTGATACAGCAGTGTGAAAAATAGCCAGTGTTTGGCTGAATTCCATTTTCTACCTCTGCAAAGCAGCTGGGCTCAGGAGTATAACTAGAAGGTTCTCAGTGTTGTTTTCCAGTTCTGCTCTACCAAACACAGCTTGGTCTTATTTGATCTGAGAGATTTTATCTGGGGTTGTCAGAGTGAAGTTGGTTCCTCTTTCCAGGGACCTCATAACAGTCTTTTCTCTTTGTGTCCTCAGCTCCAGATCAGTCTCTGGGAGCACTGATGAGCCTTTCACTTCTGAATTGCAGAGACTTCTGAATGACACAGACTCCTGAAATACCAAGAGTTTAGTTTCTTATATCACTTCTGGGACCCAGCCTTTCTATAGAGTAGAATCATTTAGGTTGGAAAATACCTGTGTAATATCATTTCCAACCCTTTACCCAGCACTGCCAAGGCCAACACTAAACCATGCCACATCTACACATCTCTTAAATCCCTCCATGTCTTCCCTGGGAAGACTGTTCCAGTGTTTTGGTGAATGTGTTTTTCCTGATATCAAATCTAAACCTTCCCTTGTGCAAGTTAAACTACTCACCTACCCTTCAAACCCAGAGGGCATCATTGCTCTGTCCTAACCATTCCTGCACCTGTGCTCAAGGGGCTCTCAATAAGATCCAAGTTCTGCCACTCAGAAAGTTCCAAAGCAAACCCATGCAAACGTTTTTGGTTATTGACATCCCTGTTTTACAGTCTATCACTCTGTGTCAGTGGGAACTGGATCAAGTTTTCCTTCAGCTGACAGCACTGGTGACTAAGGTCCCATTCTCCCCTGTAGCTGGAGGCACGTTTTATGAAGCAGAGATAAAATCTTGTGGTTTGATTGTTAGTTTGCCTTCTTAGAGGGAGGAAGTAAAGGCAGCCATGCTGTCAGTGTTTATGTGGCTGCTTGTCCCATCTTTTTAACCTTAATGGATCTTCAGGATCAGTTTCACACAAAATTGACAGAGGACCAAAAACCTCAGGTACATCAATCTTCTGGAATTTTCATGAAAAAGGTATCAGTAGAATTACTCTGTCAGTGACACTTCATAGGGAAGATTACCGTATAAGACAAATTTTTCATACTGTTTAGATACGAAGACCTTGGGCAGTGGAAAAGACTCAGGACATTCTTGAATCATATTAAACAACTGAAAGTTGCACAATGCACAAAATTTTGGGAAATTAGGCTTCATAAGTTTTGCTCGTTGCAGAAAGCTTAAAAAATTGCAGATTCTGTCTGTGCTATCCATATGTACAGGAAATAACCAGAACACACTGAAATGACAGGACAGTTTTATTTTAAAGTAGCTGTGCTATGAACTCCCAACTGGAAGGATTGGTAATTTATCTATCAAATGTTCTTGTTGCTTGAGACAAACGTGGACACATTTCCTGGAGAACAGGTTTCTAAAAAAAGGAATGCAATACAAAGTGTTTATCCCAGAATCACAGAATCAACTTGGTTGGAAAAGACCTTTGAGATGATGAAGCAAGGCCTTGGATACCTCACATTTGAACAAGCAGTGAATCCCCAAATGAGAAATACCTCATTCATGGCATCATGGCACTCATGAAAATGACAAGGGTCACTCCAAGCTGTGGCTGTGCACCATCATGGAATTGGTCAATGTAAATGATCCAGTGAAGAACACCATGTTACCTCCAGGTATTTTCTATGTGTACAATTTCTCCGTCCTGTTTATGAAAGACTTAGAAATGGTCTTCAAAACTATGCCTAGAAACACAATCATAACTCTGTTGGATGTCAAAAATAATTGTATCAATAGAGACACAGCTATCTGACATGTAGTAATTTCCCTCAAATCTCATTCCAGCTAGTCACTAGCTTTTGTGCTATAATTACCTGCCTTTCTATCTCTACTAACCACTGGGGCTACAAATGTTATTACTTCTGTTCTGATTAAGTACCCTGCTCTGCTCAGATACCAACTGCCTTTTTTCTTTGAAATTGTCTAATCAGCTAACATAATTAAGTTATATCCAGAGCAGTTTCCAAACTCTGCTTAGCTTGAGGCTCTCTGGTTCTGCTTTAGAACCAAAGTCCCAGTGAAAGCAAAAGCTTGTCTATTTTTTCAGCTGTCAATAAGAATTTCTAAGAATTGGTATTTCCTCTCTTGGCAAGTTTTGACTCACTTTTAACCCAAAAACTATCACTGCATAAAAATCCTTTAGTCTTTTTACCAGACATTGGCTGATTCTCAGCTCTGTGCTCTTTGTAGGAGCTAAAAATACATATTAAGCTTCCTCCTCAAAACAGTACAATTGCAAAAATAAAGAAACCATACAGCATGTTAGGAAAGAAATAGAAAGATGTTTGTGGATAAAGACATGCATTTTACCTGGAATCTCCTAACTTTTAGCACTCACACATAGTGGAGGCCATCCAGATTTCAGTATGACAATTCCCAAATGTGTGGGAATGAAATCCATGGGACAAATATAATAAGATGACTGAGGATCCCAATTTTTAGGGGCAGAAGACATCACTTAAAATGACTTCTTTTCTGGACCATCGAGTAAAAGCTCTGACAGTAAGTTATCTGCAAACTTTAGTCAAATTTTAGTCATGGAGATGTCTGAAGGAATTAAATAATCCTGAGATGTCTGCAATGATGGACTCAAGGGGCAAGAATGAGTCAGCATCAGAGTAGGGACAGATCAGGACAATTGCCTGAGCAGTTAATAGTACCCAGTTTAATGTCATGAAACACTGATTTCCTTCTCTCCTTAATTTGAAAGCCAATCTGACAGGTGAGCGTCATCCATTTGCTCTGCTGCTTCATCACTGTGGGAGGAATAAAGATATTATTGTCAAAAGCTTTGAGATTCTGCACAGAAATGGCAGCACCTCTACCATCTCCATTCCATTCCTCAGGCATTTCTTTTACCTGAAGA
Source organism: Falcunculus frontatus (assembly GCA_013398115.1). Classification (NCBI taxonomy): domain Eukaryota; kingdom Metazoa; phylum Chordata; class Aves; order Passeriformes; genus Falcunculus; species Falcunculus frontatus. Next base: position 551,963 of record VZRV01002112.1, read on the forward strand.
GTCATGTTTAGTTTCTAAATTCGTGTTGGACCTGCAATCTGAATCCATATATCTTGCAATTGCTTCCAAAGACTCCCACAGGAAGATTTGTTTGTGGTAAGGAAAATCATAATTTGCTCTACTGCCAGAGAAAATTTATAAAGAAGGTTTCTCCTTTTCTGAACCCAAATCATTAAATAATGATATTTTTCTTTTCTTTTAGCAAATCTTGTCCATATATTTGAAGATATCCATACATTAAGGATTATCACTGCATCTGCACAGAATGATGCATACAGGACAGTGAAAAAAGGATTTATAGAATAACCCTTTGAGTTACTAATCCTAAAAGATTTTTTTTCCAAAAAAATGAGTATTCCCTATAAAGAAGGAGGAATGAGAGACTAGGTTTGTGACATTAATTCATAATAATGTCAAATCCCTATCTGAAAAAAAAAAAATCCACATTCAGCAGAGCATTTGTTTAAAATGACAGCTTGAAAGCATTTCCTTCTGGAACACGTAAACAGGAAGATCCCCAGCCTGTCTTCTTCCTGTCTCAAAAATTGTGAGCAGATCAAGGAAAAACCATGGAAGTGAAAAAAACCTTTCCCCGACTGTTTCAAGCCTATTTTCTCCATGTATTGCCTGTCAAGATCTCAGTAAAGCTAAAGGGATTTATTTGCATTTGAATCTGAGCAAGTACTGAACATCTCATTTAATCTTAATTGTATGGACTGAATTCTGCAGCTAAAATGGAACTCACAGTTGTTAAGTAAACTGAAATGCTCCTCTAATTAATTGTAATGAACCTGCATGGTTTGTGGTTTATTCAAAAAGAGCTGGTAGCATGTCTTTTCTTCTAGTCGAAGGTTCACTGCCCATGGCAGAGTGGTTGGAACCAGATGGTCTTTGAGGTCCCTTGCAACCCAAACCATTCTGTGAATCTATGAGAAAGAAAAACCAAATATAATTAATATAATCAAACAAAAGCTAAATTTCTCCAAGATTAAAATATTATGAATTTTCAAATATTTTTATAACAACCATGGTCTGGAGCCCCCTTGGGCATGCTTGCTGTAAAACAAATATCCACATACATATGCACGATATTTCTTTTTATAGAAGGTGTCCTTTTACAGCTTTATAGCATACAACAAAGTTCCCATTTCCAAAGGAAGATTCAAAATGAGTAAGAGACTGGTAGGTGAGTTCAGTCCCTGTGCACACTCCCTGGCCATCTCTCTTGCTGTTGTACAATTGGATTTGCAGCTCCCAGCTGCTACAGATCCCACTGGGACTGTGCAGACCCCAATCTGCAGGTCTCATTCAGTGTTTCAAATATAGCAGCTTATAACTGTGATCATCTGCATTTTATATTGGGAACACACTCACCGAGGACATGACCTGGTTTTTGCTAAGAGCGAAAGGGGGACATCAAAACTTCTTCCTCTGCTGTTGCTCCTTCTGCCTCTGTAACTTCACTGAGGTCACAAGAGGTTGGACAGGATCATAGAACCAAGCTACCTAAATGGCATGGTACTAAAAATATATTTATTCAGAGTGGCTAATTAAGGTGAATGACTACCAGTCTTCATTAGCACTGAAGTGGTGTTAATTTGATTAGACTTCTGGCCTAGATAGACTTGCAAGGCGTTACGTTCCTAATGCAATTTTTCTAACGAGAAAGCATTTCAGATGAAATGTTACCCATCAGTGTCTTTCTTTGTATAAATATTAAGTAGACATTTGCCTTTTAATGCTGATGTAATTTTTAGGGAGCAGGGAAACAGCGAAGACGTGACATCTGTATTGCCTTGGGATATGGGGAGGATGTGAGAAAATAAACTTGCAATTCTTGCTCCAGTTTCATTATTTAAATACTTTGCAACGTTTCCACAGTAGAAAGTCTTACTTGAAAAGTGCTCATCAAACCTGCCTTTTCTTTAAACACACCATTATATACTTCTTGCTCTTAACCCAAAACTCTCTTCAATCAATATTTCAATGTTTAAACAGAGTTAACATGGCAACATGAGATTTAGATTAGGAAAAATGCCTTCTGCTGTGTTTCTTTTACCATAAGCCAGGGGAGAATAGGAGGAACGTACTGTTTACTTATTAATTAGAGCTCACAATGATCTGTGCTGGAATAATGCTCAAGAAAAAAATACCCATTTAGTTGGACTATGGTTACTTTAGCACAAGAAGTCTTGCCTAAGGACTCCTGAACTCTTAAGGTTTAGCTGTCATCAGAAATCTAGACATGCCTAGTCCCTCTCTTCCATCTTATCTCCTCCACACAACACAGACCTCCCTCATCCTCCTTCCTCACTTCTCCAAAATGTTTCCTCCACACAGTTTTCCTCCACTCCCTTCCCTTGTAGCCATCATTTAATTTCATGTCACTTCATCTATAGAAGAAATTAAGAAACAACATCACCTGACATCACTGGTGTGGCAAAATTAAATTTCCCCTGTCATCACAGGACACTTTATTCTAGATCTGTAATTTCCTGAAGTATACTTAGACTTATGGAAATCTCTTTTAAAGATGTGCAGGGGGGAACCATTCTCCATGAACAGAAAAATCAAGTTTTAACAAGGACAAGTGGGACTGGCAATTCTAAACTTCTTGATACATTTCAAAAAAATCTCTGAGAGAAAAAATGTTAAATTCATTTGCATTTAACATCTTCTGTGTGCATTTATAAACATACTTTTGAGCAATAAAATTGTGTGGCAATGACAATTCAGTAGTTTTGAGTAGAAGATGATGGAGGGCTCTGCAGAAGTAAAGGATCAGAATCTGGTCCATGGGGAATAAACTCACCCTATGTTTTGTTCCAATTTCTCTTCTGGTCTTGAGCACAGTACGAAAATTCTGCAGATGGAGAGTATATGCTTAGCCCTTGCAATGACAAAAGCTGTGACCAAGGGAGCCATTGCTTTGCCCTAGTGATTTCTCCTTAAAAATCCAACCCAAAACAAAACAAAGGAAAGAAACCAACCTCCCCCAAAAAACAAAACCAAAACAAAACCCCAAAACAACCCACAACAAACAAACAAACAAGCCCTAATCTTCTTAATATCATACTTAATCTCATTCAAAAATTTTCATTTTTATATTAACTAAATATTTTTAAGCACTTTTTTCAGGTTTGAGTCAACTACATAACACAGGTTATTTTACTTCCTTATTAGTAAAAATAGTTGCCAGTAATTAAGAACCTTAAAAAGATGAAGTCAGACCAATTAGATTAACACACTGTTGGGCCAACATTTCAGTAAAGTCGGGAAAGAATGGAGTTTGTACATATGTATATACAGTTGGAGTTTTAGTACTGCCAACTCCATAATCCCGGTTGGGATTGTTTTTAAACTGATGTATGTTATTTAACCCTAAAATGCAGATAAGTGCATGGCAAATGGCCTGTGAGCCAAGGTAAATTGGAAGACAAAAGCATTGGGAGGAAGAGGAGGGTTCTGGAGTCATGGTGTGTGACTGTAACTGTGATTCATTCTGGCTCTCACCAGTATCTTGTTGACGAAATAACTTTATTCCCCCTCTTTCAAAAAAGCATTGCAGAAGACAGCTCAAGAGAATGGATTAATGGTTGCATCCTTGTGTTCAGTAATATTAAATGCAGGGGATGCTTTTTTCATCATTGAAGCTTTAGATGTCATTAAAATTTCTAAATAGATTTATATAAAAGCTTCACTAGGATTTATAAGGCCAAGGTTTGAAAAAAAATGATGGTCAATAGCACCATAAAAGATGATAGTTCTCCCAAAATTAAAAAGTTGGCATCACAATAAATAAGGAACTGCATTATAAACTAGTAAAAATTTCACATGCACCGATGCTCCCAACCACTTTACTACCCTTTCAGAGGACAGAAAAAGCAAGGACTTCCATTTCATTTGATCAAAGCAACTTGAACGTTTAAGTCCATTCACCAAGTTTCTGCAGCCTCTGAAGATTTATGTCCTCTTCTAAAAAATGAGATTTTGTGTAAATATTCTAAGACTGATCTAATAAATACATTATAGAACCTAATGGAGTTATATTAAATAGAGGTGATCTGGTTTAAATAGCCAAACACTTAGTTATATTTCTTAGTGAAATACCATATTCTAAATGTTTTCCAGTATTTCTTTTTGTATTTATTAAAAGTTTTTCCATGAGATGGACCTTTTCTCCTTGCCTGTGGACAAAACAAAGTATCATCTTCCACAAAAGCTATTAATTATCAATTCTATTGAAACAAATTAATCTAAATTAAAATCTTTTGAAGAACAGAACTGAGCTAGCTTTATAGACATTAATTAGATACATATCAAATGAAACTGGATGTTATCTAAGGAAAAGTGAACAACAAAAGTTGCTTTAACAAGTTAATCCAAGTGGAATCAGGTCTAATATCTTTGGGTTTCAGGACAGAGACATAATGTTTATTTCAAATAAAGAGCAGGAACAGTCCAACCTATGCTCTAAATTATATCCATCCAACATATTGATTGTAAATTGATAAGCCAGAAAACAGAATTCAGAACTTATAATGCAAAAAGTAAGGAGTCAGTACATACACCACTTCTAGGTATGTTCTTGCCTATCTAAGTACCTCTAGGTGCAGCAAAGTTTTCATCAAATGATACTTTGAACCTATTGCCATCATCCATCCTTCTCATCTCTATTTCTTTATCTTCTATATCATGATGCACACTGAAATTGAAAATAAAAGTATAATTTTTTTTTAAATTTGAAAATATAATTGTGAGATTGAATTGAAGTTTTTGAGGGAAGCTGGGAGTGGATCTACCCAAGATAACATAAAAAATGCAGTGGGGAGAAATAAAACCAGTCATTGTTCTGTGCAGATTTTCTGGGCCCTTTTTTCACAAAGGCGGAAAAAACCCCAGCTTATTTAACATTTTATATTTAAATAATTTATTAGATACCACAGAAAAAAACTTGTGGAGATGAATTTGACATAGTACAAGGGTGTTAAGGATAAGGATGTAATTTTTTCTTGGATCTGTTTTTCTACTACATAATCTTCAGATGCATTTAAGAGGGAGAAAAGTACACTTTGAGAAGAAAAGGGGCACACCAGAATATTTTACTTCTTTTTTACCAAAGCTCAAACCTCACCTTGACCTCATCTTCCAGTCTTTTCATGGTGCCTTTCTGAGTGATGCCTCATTCAAGCTTCTTCATTCCTGTCCTTCCAATTAGAGATTTCCATCATCCTGTGACAGGTCTGATCATGGAGAGCCTGAATGCACTGCTCTCCTGTCCTGAGGTGGGGGGAACTGGGAGCCTGAGTTCTTGTTCCACAACAGGTGTATTTTGCTTTTGTGAATTTCAAAACAAACCTGCATCTCTCTCTGAGTCCAGTCAGAGCTAAGTGTACTGGGTCTTTATGACGTCCAGAGTGTTATATTGATTCTGGAGAACTTCCAGGTGCCAGGGAGACCCTGTGTCAGAGAAGCAGGGTTGAAAAATTTTGTTAAGATTCCTCTTTAGTCCTTTAAATATGTATCTTCCCTCTCATTAAGGGCTGAGTTATGCTTCCATGCTTTGGAACGTGGTGCAGAGGTGCCAAAGAACTGAGCATTCAGCCAACAGACAGCATTTCCCTCTGCAGAGCTGCTCAAGTTTCTCTACACCCATGGGGCAGGCCTGCCCTAATTATCTCAGTGATAAAGAGCAGGATCTTCAGATTTGATACCCCAGTCCCTGCAGGACAGAGCAGCTTGTTCAAATCAGATCTGTTAAATCCCTGGTTGTGCTCACTGGTGCTGCAGGAACCTGGTGGAAATGGGGTTTAGTGGGGTCAGGGGCCTTGAGGCACAGGCTATTGCTCTTTTCCAGACAAGACATGACATGGCTGCTGTAAAAAATAATTCCTAGAGTGTGGAAGAGAGAGTAAAGGACAAAATAATGGCTTTTATGTCAGTTCCTCAGCTTAAAACTCTCAGAAAAATAGATGTCCGTGACTGGAAGAAAAACCAGGAACCCTCCTGCAGTTTTGCATCCTATTTCTTAAGTGGATGTGCCTTATAAATACAGAAACATTGAAGCATAGAAACATAGAATATCTTGAGTAGGGAGGGGCCCATTAGGGTAATTAAAGTCCAACTCCTGTTCCTGCACAGGACAGCCCCAAGAATCCCCACATGTGCCTGAGAATGTTGTCCAAACATTTCTTGAACCCTGGCAGGCTTGGTACTCCCACTTTAAGAGGCAACCTAAAACATGGGAGTGGAAAAAGTGGTCTCAGAGGAAAGAAAGGGATGAAGGGAGTGTGTGGATGTGCAATTAGGAGCTCGCTGTGGGATTTCACAAGTTTTCAGATTCAAGGGTTTACCAGGCACTGAAGCATTGGCATGGGCACAAGCAATTAGTAGCAGTGTTAGAAAATCACTGATTAGATGTTGCAGAATGCTCAGCTGTGAGGGAGTCTGCAAACAGAATAAGGCCATGAGGAGGGAAAAGCACCGACTCAAATAAGAGCAGTTTTGCAGAAGGGGCAGGAAACAGCACAGATGCTCCTTTGCCTCCTTCCACAGCTAACATTGCTGTGGATGGAGCAGGCTTCTAGATGGAAAACCTTTCAGGGAAAGATCCCCTGTGAAAGCAAGCAAATAAATGCTTTCAGCACCAAAAGAAGAGCCCAGCAACAACTAACACAGCTTGTCACTTCCTTTATTACAGCTTGGAAGCCAGTCGGTCCCCTTGTGGGACTGAGGCTAGTGCACTGACAAAAATACACAGTTTTCGTGCCAAATGGACGCATTTGGAGAATCTGTTATTTCATCATGATGAGACATTTAATTTGCCTTGCCATCTAATAGAAAAAATGAAAAAAAAAGGGGCTCTAAAGCACAGCACTGATGCTCCAAGCTTCCGAGCTCCTCTCCCTCAGATAACACATTTCCTGCATTAACAAGATGGAGGCACTCATGTGTGGTGCAATAAAGACAAAACCAAGTGTTCTTTCACAATGTTCTGTCAAATCCTCCAGGAGAATCTGTGGCTGCGGTTTTTACGCCCTGATTCAGAATTATGTTGGAGGAAGACATAAAAAAGCAGAATTCAATATGGACAGACTCATTTTGGAGGCTGAAGAAGTTTCTAAGCATTTTAATATTTCTAGGGCATAATTAGGAGGAGGGCAACACAATTAAACAGAGAGTGGAAAGACCAAGGCCTCCTAAAGTCTTTAAGGGTTTTCTTTGAGGGTTATTTTTTCTTTCTCTGGGCTTGATGGAATGCAGATTTGACTTGAACTGCATGTGTTAAATTTGTCCACAGTTTTACTGATGAGATTGTTCATCCTCTTTTTCACCCCAGCATGAAGCTTTTGTTGCTAGTTAGATGAAAACATGTAATTAATTAGGAGTTCTCCAGTAGCATGCGTGCCATGTATTAAAAATATGAATCAGGCCACATGGGCTTCTTGCCTTTTTTTATGAAAACTCGTTGCATCTTTTCTTCCTCATTATCTCTCAGAAATGAAAACAAGGAGCCAAAATCCACAGTTCAGAGTGCCTCCCACGTGGGACTCAGGCAGATACTACCCTTGACGTGCTATGCAAACAAAGCTTTTGCAGTGAAGGTGCCACTGCCCTCGTGCTTGGTTCAGCGTGTCTGACCTGTGAGTCTCCCAGATGTTTCTAAGCTTTCATTTTAATAACTCCTTGGTACAGCCATTCCTTGTATTTCTTCCTATTCCTCTTAATGACTTTTTTTCCTCTGGAAAGGAAGATGGTTCACAAAAAGGTGCCACGGGTAAGACACTTAAGTCTGGGGTTCTGCAGAGCAGATGTGCAAACTGGAGCAAGTCAACACTTAGGTCTTTTCTTATCATTAAATGGAAGAAAAAGAAGTACTTTCAGGAGACTTAATCTGACTTGTTTTGCTTTAGAATGAGAAGGATATTGCTCTAAAAATGTCTCAATAAAGAGGCAGCTCAGGTTGACAGCACTTGCCATAAATGTGGGTGTCTACATCCGGTGAGATGAAACATGCAAAATTCCCAGAAAACATTTCCAGACTATGTTCTCCTCTTTGCCAGTTTCTACGGGATGGAAAAGTGTGTGCTTGCTCCACAGAAATGCAGCTGGAATTCTGCAGAAACAAATATTGAAGTTTTTACCATCCTTCTTTTTCCACTTGTAAACATATTACACGGCTTCATTTTATGTGGCATCCTGCAGAAAAACTATACCTCAAAAACCAAACGTAATTAATTAAATACGGAGGTAAATCATCATTGAGAGGAAGGAAACAATGAGATGATTTAGAAAAGGAAACAGATACTTGTTCTCAGTGGACCTTTGATGAGCCAATGCAAGTCAATGAGGCAGAGACAGAGGAGGGGTGTTCCAAAAGACTGGAGCCTCAAAGGAGAAATTCCTGACATGAACAATTGTGATCTGTGTTGAGGTACACAGGGAAGAGAAGTGGAGGAGGGAGTGGGCAGCAGAAAAACTCTGTAATGGCCCATGACTACAGGCACTGGGAAGACATGTAAAAAACTTCAGTACATACCTGAACAAAAAAGGATTTATTTGTTGAGGTGCAGCCACTCCTGTAAAAAGCTATAGCTTTTTATTTTTGCTGTTATTTTTGCCTCCAGTCAGCTTGCAATGCTCACAGCCTGGTTCTCTTTCTGTTACTGTTCTTCCAGTAAACATGCTCTGATGTGCACTAAAGCACCTATCAATAGCTCATATTACAGCAGTACCCCTATTTCTTTTAACAATGAGATTAAGCTGTTTATGGAAGCTGCTGACCCTGGCTGGTCACTAATGGGACATTGGTTCATTACCCTGTATTTTTATCTCTGCTAAATCATCAGTTAGAAGGGCTCAGATGAGAATGCTCCAAGCTCCTCTATAGGCTCCCATCTAACAGGTGAGACAACACTGAAATACATGAATAGAAGTTTCAAAGTTTCCAAAGATAAAAAGTGAGAAAAATATAATATTAGAGAAAAGATCTATTTTGCTCATTTCATTGGTACAAACAATGAGGTTTGCAAGTAATTTTTTCTCATAGAGACTCATCTGCTGGAGAAAGTGTGCAGCTGAGGTGGGAATCAGCCTTCATGAATCCAGTTACAACTTAGAAAGAAAGTATTTGTACCACAAGCAATTAATTCTGCTGAGATTTATTTAAATTGCAAATGCAGGAAGGAAATAATTTCACTTCTGCCCTGTTCATCAGAAACTCCACCCTATCCCAAATCTATCAGCATGAGATACAACCACAAAATATGCGAAACAATGTCATCGGAACAAACTTTAATTAGGAAATCATACCCAAAGGGCTTGGCACTTTTCTTCTAATTGAGAATTTTTGTCCCTTTCAGATTAACATTTCAAAAGGTGTCACATGGAGTAAAGCCTTGGTCCTTTACATCAGTTTTAAAGTCCTTTAAATTTGGGATATTACAGAAGGAAGAGATATGACACCTGTGTGAAATTATGAAATTATGAACTGGCAGTCTGCTTGTTGAAAACAGGTAGATTTCTGATTTATGAGAGGTTTTCTATGAGGGAGAGAGGAAGGAAGGAAGGAAGGAAGGAAGGAAGGAAGGAAGAGCAAATCATATCTCTAAAGTTAAAAGAAAATACCAGTGCAGTTTAGAAGTTTTTCTGCCAGCTGGTGCTCCCTTTGTTCAGGTTACCATGACAGAAGTCTAAAATCCCCAACACAGGTAGGGCAAGGCTCAGATGCTGCCAGGAAAATATTGGCAGCAGCCTCTTCCATGCTCAAAAGCATTTTGACAAGGGAAACTTATTCAGTTACAATCAGCATTTGAATAGAGACTGAAGAGAGCAGCTGCTAAGTGGTCTTCTCCTTTATTTCCCTTGATGGAAAGAGCCAAAAGATCAGTGGTTCTAGATGAGAAAAGATTCGTGTGAGATATTATGAGCTGCAGGAAGTAATTGCCATATGTCCTGGTAGGTGATCACACATTCAGTACCCAACACTGGCAGAAATAGCACCCCCCACCCATTCCAGCTCCCACGCTTTCCTTTTCCGATGAACCAGGAGGGAGGGATGCTTACTATTGCTTAAGTGACCAAAGCTGCTGAAAACAGATGGTCTTTTTATTTTCATCCTGTCCCTGCATACTGCAGGGCACCAAACCTCCTGCAACTGCCAGAAACATCTCTTGGAACCATCAGAGGACAGAAGGGCAGGAGGGATAAATAGGGAAGAGCCATGGAGAAGAGCAGTGCAGGGAAATGAAGGGCAGCCAGGTCCATCTCTGGGAAATTCTATGCCCTTGGCTCTTGCTAGGAAAATCACGGTGAGAAGAATTGATTAATTTAACCTTGGAAAGGAATGCTACATGAGGATTTGTGGTCTGTCACTGAAGGAAAAGTGGCTTTTTTTTCTTCTTCCTGTAATTGCTAGAGAAAAAAATAAAGATCAAAAGAGCAGCATATCACTGGCAAAAAGCAAGACTGCTGAGAGAGAAACAGTATCGTGATCTAGCTCACCCTAAAAAACAAGAATCACTTTTATTTATTATTTGGAATTATACAAGGGACTTTGCTTTTGCGTGGCTTGTCTGTTTGTTTGTTTGTTTGTTTGTTTTAACTTGATTGATGCTCTGTGGAACTCAATTTTCAAATATTTCCCCATGCCGGAAGACTGCATTTTATCTCAAAATGAAAGTTCAGTTATTTATGCAGCAGGACATTAAAAAATTGGACCTTTAGGGAAACAAAAAGGAAAACAGTAAATATTAGGAAGTTTGTCATAAAATCACAAAAGTTGATAGCACTGGCAAAATAGGAGAGCGCTTGCATGTAGTGAGAGTGTTCCAAGTGCTGGTAGACTGGGCCAAAACAGACACCAGGCAACCTGCAGCGGAGTGAAGAGGTGTTCAAAGTGTGTCTGAACCATTTGGTTTGCAGATGATGCAGCATGGCGTGGCCTGGCCAGATCAGATCTGTACCTGGGCTGGAACTCTGCTCTCTGGGCAGAATTACCCTGCTGAGAGCACGGGCTGGCTCTGCCAACCTGTGAGAACTCTGCTGCCCACCCTTCTGGTCCCACACAGTGCCAAAATTCAGTGCAGGTTTCTCTGTGTCTGAGGCAGCCACCGCAGCCCCTCTTTGCAAGCAGAGATCTGTGCAATGCTTTTGGCCATGCAGATCCTTCTAAGGCAGGTCGGATGAGCAGCATTCCCAAAGGACACACTGCTTAGAGCCTGGAAAGAGGATTCCAGGAGAGTTCATAGAATCATGTAATCACAGAATGGGTTGGGCTGGAAGGGACCTTAAGGACTATCTCATTCCGATCCCCTGCCATGGGCAGGGACGTCTTCCACTATCCCAGGTTGCTCCAAGCACTGTCCAACCTGGCCTTGAACACTTCCAGGGATGGGGCAGCCACAGCTTCTCAGGGCAACCTGGGCCTCACCACCCTCACAGTAAAGAATTTCCTCCTAATATCTAATCTAAACATCAGGTGTAGGCAGCTCTGTGGTAGTCATTCACCTTCAGACAAGAAAAATTCACCTTTTGGGGAAGAATGAATCCAGGGGGAGCAGTGGACACTATCCAAAGGGTTTTGAACACAATCTAAGAACTTTTTCACAATATTAAGGATTCTATGTTTGTATGATCTCAGGAACCTCAACAGCAAGAGCCTCCAGTGAGGAGACTTCAGGCCATGTGTGATCTTCTCAAAGATCAGACATACACAAGCTTATCAGAGAGCTGCATCAACCTCTGTAACCTTCAAGGTTGATCAGCACAGCATTTACTCAACTTGCACTGGACCTAGGAAAAGGAATAATTAATGTTTTCAGGAAAATTAATCTTGCTGGGAGCACTCAAGCACTAGCATTAATCTTTCTAACTATTATTGCTGCACTATTGTTTGCTTCCTTTTTTATTGGCTTCAGTTATCCCTGACCTTGTTGACTATAAAAAAATCAGGCAAAAATTTTATGTAGGCCAACAAGGAGGTCAAATTAGAAAATGCAGGATAAAATAATTCATTTTCTTAGCTCACAGGAATTAGTGATCTGATCTGCTTAGCTATTCTTCAAGGTTCTTATGCATTAAAACAGTGAATAAGAATGTGTTATAAATAAAAAGACAACTAGTGAAATTTGAACATTTTTCCAAGGCTGCTTGAATGCCCTCTAAAGTCAGTGCAGCAAAATGGAAGTGGGAGGGCTTGAGTTGATTTTGATACTGGGAGGGCTGAGCACGGGTAATGTAATGTCAATTTCCTTGGAAAAATATGGGATGTGAATTTGTTGCTCAGGTTACAGTTTTTACAACTTATTATGGGAATAAGCTTTCATGTAAGCATTAAATGCTTGCAGGACTTCAGTTTTGCTACAGAAATGAAGCACAAAACATGTGGAAAAAACTGCCAAAGGGCAACAATTATTAATCTATGTAAGGGAATGCTTCAGGGGAGCAAAGTGAGCTTCATGACTGTAGAATGTTTAAGATACTTGGAGATTTGATTGTGCACAAATCCTCTCCTTCTCCCTTTCGTTTTCTAATTCAGACACAATAATGACGTCTCCACCAAATTGAAGGTTCTGGAAAATAGGAGATGTTGAATCACTACATTTTCATCTTCTTTTGTTTCTGGGTTTTGTTCAAAACATGATTTTCTGAAATTCAAATATTTTTTTTCATCTAAGTTCAAGCACTGCTTCATTGGTGTCATAATCCCATCAACAATTGCATGCTTCTTTGGAGCAGTAGTCAGGGTGCCATCAGCTTTCTCCTTTTGGCAATGCTTCCGGCTTGGATTTTCTCTCAAAAATACAATTATGTGATAACCAGTAAGAAGACCTTTGGCTGAGACTTGAAAAACTAGTTTTATTGTAGGTCTTCAATCTAACAGAAAACTCAGCATGTAAGAGGAGAACAAGGGTACCAAGAATTAAAGTACAGCTCCAGAGGGAATTATGGCACATTATGTGGACAAACGTTAGTTCTGAAATAGATAAGAGATAAAATGCATTGGGGTTTTTTGTGTCATTAGTTTTTGGGATTTTTTTTTAAACGTTATTCCAGTAGTTATTTATTAGTGGTAATAACAGAGATCAAAATGGTAGGGGAAGATTGTATTCTCAATTGAATTAACTGAAGTAAAATTGAGAAACTTTCAGATACTTAAACCTTTCTTCAGGTCTGAAAAAAGGCAAGAAACTTCAAAGCTACCTTGAGATAAAGTCAGACCATACACAATCTATGTACCTGTTCTAAGTACCCAAATAAAGTGAGGCAAGAAGAGAAAATTCGGCTTGGCTTTTACAAATGCTGATCCCTTACAAATGTTCCAATCACCTCCAGGGTTGCTGCTTATATAAGGAATCTGTCCTCCTCAGGACAAAACAAGATAAAGTTCAATCAGCTGAGGGGCTGTAAATCCCCTATCTGATCCAGATGGGTTCATTGCAGAAGGAAAGTGTTCAGCTGTTTTCATGATCTGGTTTTAAGCTTACACACTACCTCCAGTCCTCATAAGGTGATGTCCTACCCTGGTCTTGAGCTTTGCCGTCATCTCCTCCTGTATTCATGTCATACCTGGCCAGTGCTGCCTTCATCTGCAATTGCTGCCACTAACCATAACTGACAGAGGAATAGAAATTACTCTAGTTTAATAAATAATACTCTTGACATTGTTCAGATTTTTTTTTAAATTGATGAAGTATCATATGACTAACAGCCTTGGTTGTAGAAGACGTCCTCATATCCTTGTTTCTACTTCTAAGAATAGCAAATAAACGATCCAGCAGAGGACCAATAACACTGTTCTTTATCTGGAACCACACAGATGGCTTTTGTATGCTGAAAATTCATATAGATTTGAGCTTAAAGGGATTGAGATTTCACTATGGTTCTTCCTAGACAACTGAAGGATTCAGTTGACAGTAGATTTGAGGATACATAGAAGGGTTAAAAAAGATCCAGAAAATTATCAGAGGAAAAAGAATTTAGGAAGCCAGGAAGAAGTAAAACAAAGTGGTGGGACGGCAACACTTTTTCTCTCCAGAAAATGGATGGAATGAAATGAGGGACCTGGGAAGGACATGAGTGGATTTATTAATCAGGAGCAGAAGTTCTCAGAAATACTCAGAAATTCTGACTTCATTTGTCATCTGATCACAACCAAACCACTTGTAAGGACTGTTTAGCTCAGACTAATGTTGGTCCAGGAATCTGGCAATGTTTTGATGAAAGCTTGTTTGGATTTCTGCCTAGACATTTCTCCAGGACTGTCACAGACTAACCCTTATGAGTAACCTTACTGATAGATTGACTCGGATCTTGGAAACCAGGCTCTCCTAAAAGCCACAGATCTTTTTGGTCCAAATATCTGAGATCATCTTATGGAATCAGATTTTTTTTTGTTGTGAATCAAAAAAAGAATACATTTGATAATATTAAAATCCTCTTTGAAATAAAACTTCTCCACTTAATGCTGCAAAGATTCATTTTGTGAAAAATGATGAAGTAGAGTCTGGGATAGTTAACTTTTTGGCTCTCTGTATGAAGTTCTGACTAGTTTGGTACTCTATCTTTGAAGGTAACAAGTAGGTCCTTATGGTGCTTATTGTTCCCATTTTCGGATGCTGCAGTTCTGGCTTTCACTGTGTTCAGGGCTCTTTTGGGTCTGCAAACACCTGAAATCTGTCCAGTGCTTCAGGCAGGAATTAATCTGTGGTCCAAGCATAAGTGGGTAGGAAGGGGATATGTGATGTGAGGATTGTTCAGCAGCCTCCAGGGCAATCAGCACAGAGCAGCTCCTATTTTTGTAGCTGGACTTGCCTGGCACTCGGGACAGGGCTACATCCAAAGTGGCCATTGGGAAAAGCTGTTGGGAATGGATAATACAAACATCATTTACTAAATAAGTATACCAGCGCAGAGATCTGAGCCTTGGCATGTGGCTGTCACTGAAATAATCCCTCTTGGTGTTTTCACCAGTCAGTTAGCATTGTTCCAGTGCTGCCTGGACACAGGAACTAGCCCTGGCCAGGAATATTCTCAATAGGAATCCTGAATGTATTTTTTCTTGTTTAGAGTCAGAGAGTGTTTAACAACAAGGTTGTGTCCGAAAGGTGCCAGCTGTCTTTGGGGCCAGTGAACAGGCCCTGGTGCTGCTTAACATTAGAAGTACAGCCAGTGCAGGTCCTTCTCCTCCAGCCTCTATCTCCACCATCTCTACTAGGGATTTTCCTCAGGGCCCTTGCATATCATCAGTCCTGCTGTGATCCACATATCAACATGTTCCCCAAAGCCTCTGGGCTCAGAGAGACATCTTCCCAACCCTGTCCCTGTCCTCTGTCATCCAGAGTTCATTCTGATGGGATTATTTTCCATTCCCAGGTGAGCCAGAGGCTATGCCTACAAATTTTCATTCCCACATTCATTTTGCCCCCCCTTCCTTCACAGCATCCTCTTTCTCTCTCTCTCCCTCTCTCTCCCTTTGAGATCCACCATTTAGGGTGCCAACACTTTAAATTGTTGGGAAACAGTAAAGCTGAGACAATTTTTACACTGGAAAGTGTCAATATGTTCTGTCAACTGTTTATACGATATGGAGGCAGTGACAAGAGCTGGCTACTGACAGGATTTCAGCACGTCTGTCTAACACCAACGTCTTCCTCCTCACTTCCCACATCTCGCCAAAATCAGCAGGCTTCTGCTTATATTAGATGCCCTCGGATATTCCACCTGGTTTCCATCTGCCAGATCAGAAGAATATGGGTATCTCTACCTTCCAACCCTATGCAAACAACTCAGGCGTCTCCTGGGCATCTCAAATAAGCTGGGCGGCTACATGCCTACACCAGAAATGATCCCCAAAAGTTCTGTTCACCACAGCGAAAATTAAGACCTCTGTTATACCTGTAGACACCGATGGACACCTGAACTTTGCTTAAAGTGTGCTGAATCACTCTGTAGGTTCCCTCCAGTGTATTATTTGTAATGTGCAGGTGCCTTGGGTAACCTGGGGCATCACAAG
Source organism: Falcunculus frontatus (assembly GCA_013398115.1). Lineage (NCBI taxonomy): Eukaryota > Metazoa > Chordata > Aves > Passeriformes > Falcunculus > Falcunculus frontatus. Next base: position 567,978 of record VZRV01002112.1, read on the forward strand.
GGGCACAAAACAGCTACGCTCTGGCAGCTAAATCCCATTTCTAGAGCGCCTATAAACAATTGCATGTTGACAACTAAATTCAGACCTTTTATCTCAAAGAGAGTTACACCTCTGAGGTCAAAGCTAAAACTACAAATCAAGTCTTTCACAGAGCAGATTTTAAAGCATCGTGTCTTACATTTTCATTGACTTTCACAGTACCAAGAGCCCAGCTCAGTTCAAATTTGTGATCTCCAAAATAAACCCTTGTTTATATTACTAGCAAAGGAAAGTTACATTGCCACCCTATGTAAATGAGTAGTTAAATTTTAATCTTTTTCTTAACTCTATTAAGTGCTGGGAGAAAGGAGAAGGAGAAGGAGAAGGAGAAGGAGAAGGAGAAGGAGAAGGAGAAGGAGAAGGAGAAGGAGAAGGAGAAGGAGAAGGAGAAGGAGAAGGAGAAGGAGAAGGAGAAGGGGAAGGAGAGGGAGGAGGTTTTCTTCACCGCTGGGGCAGTGCGACACTTAAAAAGATTGTCCAGCCTCCAGAGAGTTTGTGCAGTCTCCAAAATTGGATGTTTTGAAGGCTTACTTAAACAAAGCCAACACATGATCAGATCAAGTCTTAGCAATACTCCTCCCCTGAGTCAAAAGCTGGACTGCGGGCATTTAAGAGTTGATCCAACCAATATCTCTGTGACTGTATGATCTAAAAGGCTCTAAACTTTCACATACTAATTGAGTAGTAGTTGGAAGACTAGAGGTCAGATTTTACCCTTGGATTTGCACTATGCTTCCACTGATGTTAATGAGAATTATGAACATGTGATGTTGAGGTTTTGGCCCCAGACTGGAGATTCAAATGATATATTTGAGACATATGTCAGATTTTTTAGAAATATTTTACAAGTGATACTTTTGCTGAGAAAGGTCAACTGATAGGCATCTTATTATTAATGATAATTTCTAATAGAAGAGATCCTTTTCTCTGAACTGGAAACATTACATTGGGACTTGGAACCTGTGGCTAACCTATACCATACATCTTAATAGGGCTGCAGACCTTCCTGTGGGGAATGCTATCAAATCTTTAAAGCCAATTTATTGAAGGAAATGGCAGACAGCTTGAAAACATCCGTGATCCTTTATCCTGACACTGGCTTGTTAAGGCTGTGCCATGACTTTGTGTCACTGTTCTTTCTTATTTTGGTCTTTCACTTTATCTAACTTTGGCTTTCATGTCATGTCTTATATATCACTTTGCCTCTTCTGTCCCACCATCACCTCCTCCCTTTTCCTATTTCAGGTATGACAGGATCTATTTATTTTCTCCTGTCAGTGCTCTGCTCATGCAATTAATGAACAACAGTTGTGGGGGCTTTTTCATTCAAAATTTATTTTCCCTGCAAATGACACCTTCCATTTCACAGATTGGTCCTTAGGTAGGATCTTTGAGATAGGCATTGAGGCCACTGTGGGTTTGGAGCCCATGGCACACTGTAGAGTCCATGTCTTCCTTTCTTCTTAGTCTCAGCACTCCAAATTCCTTGTTCCAGTGCTTTCATTATTTTTTTTAGTAAAGGAGACAAGTAAGTCAAAACCTTTCCATTCTCTTTACAAAAGCTTGTCTGTTTTCACTGTCTGTCTGAGTACAAAGTTGCCACATCATAGTTCAGTTCAACTGATAATGAGGACACCACAGCTTTATAGTCAGGCTGTTTCAGCTGTTTACTTGCAAGACTAGGGACCAAGATGAATTTTCAAACTTTATTTTCTCCCACCTGAGGAAACAGATATCTTAGAATGGTAGAAAAACAGGTTCCTCCAAATTGTCAGGATGGAGAAAATAAGAGACTCTACAAACAAACAAAAAAAAGGGAGACATTTGTCCAAGCAATATTTTTTATTATTCTTTACAGCAAATGACTACTGTTTTTATTGTCCTGACATATTTTCAAATTTCATTTGAAAATACTGAAGATTTTTTCTCAAAAGAAATCAGAAGTCAGAGATGGAGTCTGAGGAGGAGGTATAGTGCTTTTCCTCTTGAACCATTTCTGTGAAAAAAAAGTCCCCAAAAATAGCCAAAAGCCAGTCTCAGTTTCACTCTTTCTTTAATCTCTTCCTACATCTCATCCTAGAGAAGCTTAGGAAACTCCCTTCCAGAGGCAGGGGCATCAGTCTGTTCCAGTGAGACAAGGAGCTCCTCTTGTTATCAGACTTCCCACTTTCTGAAGGAGAACTCTAGTTATTGCATGGAAAAGAAATTCCTTTGTCAGTCTGCAAATAGTACTTTAATTTATCTTTTGACTGTTCCCACTTTGCTTGAGTTAAAATGCTCTGTCAAGAATAAAAAATCTTGCTTTGATTGATTTGCATTTTTCCACGAATCATAAAGCAAAAATGAGAACTATGATCCACCATAACATATCCACTCACCTGAAGGCAAATTTCTTCCTCTGGTAGATCAAAGTTTGAATTCCAGAAATATGCTTTATTTTCCTCAGAATAAGAAAAAATGTGAGTTAATGCAGACCTAAAGATTAAAATGAAAGAAAAATTATATAGGATTTGTAGCTACTTAATGAGAAAATGTAGAATTGCCTTCTTATGCCAATAGCTTGGGTTGCGTCAAAAAAAAGTCTGAAAGAAATATGTCTGTGATCATGTTTAAATAGCAAAGTTGCAGGGAGAAAAAAGAGGATTTTTATGGAAAGTGAAAAATAATGTTAAGAAATTCCAAAACAAGACATTTTCAAAACTCAGTCATTTTACTTTTGCTTTGCCTCCTCTCTTTGAGTTGCATATAGAAAAAAATAATAGCCCCTAGGTCTGATGGGTAAAAGGAAGCTTTGAGACCTGAAAGAGAATGTTACATTTCTTTTCAATGCAATTTATCAAAAAGGTAACATTTTTACAGAACACAAGCTAAAATACAAAGGATTCCTACTTAACAGTAATTGCATGACCCAACATGCATCAAATAAAGTGTGAGCAATTAAACCCCTTTTCCAAAATATGCCTCAAGCCTTTAAGACAGCTAAAGAGTGATTACAAACAAGTGAACAAAGGACAGTCACAATATTTATGCTCTGTTTTGGTTGATCCAAAGCATAAAAGAAGCATAAAAAATCTGTCCATTAAGAATGAAGCTTCTATGATCTCATTATTTGGTAAGGAAAGAACTTTGAAGCTAAAATATGCTATTTATTAGGAAACATTTGCATTGTTCAAGAACCCTGGATGGTAAAAAAAACCTTTGAGAAGTAGTTTAGGTGACCCTCAGATCTTGCAATGGTCATAGTGAGTCAAGGGGTGTCACTGACATCCAAAACATTGGCAGGCAGTTACCCTGACTTCCAGAATTTCAGCAAATGCTGGCTATATTTTTCGTCTTCCAACCATTGTTTTTCACTATTCTGCTGGAAATAGCTTGAAAGTGTGGAAAAGCATTTTGAAAATTATTTTAGCTACATACTAGAGGGGCAATTTCTACACCAGCATACTGCTACCACCATGGAAACTACACTCAGTCAAGTTGGGATCTTCATCCAGGTGGCCAAATCCCATAACAGACTGAACCTGGCTGGCTCTGTTTCATGTAAGCAGCTGAAACACCTTAGGGCATCAGAAAACATTCAGAGGAAGATTGGAGAAACTAATGTAAAATTGCATCTCAAACTGGGAACCATAGAAGTAAATCTGTAATTGTCAACTCCCTGACAAAAATAGAAACAAATTTATTTAATGTTGATGCCATATCATGGTAGCAAAGAACACACACATTTAGATATTTTGAGAGCATTTTGCCACAGGAGTTTTACTTGTCTCAAAAAACCTCACAAGAGTCAATATGTTCTTGTAAAATCAGTAGCAGCACACAAGTAACTAAAAAGGGAAACAAAGGAAAACCTCGTAATTCTGAGTTATGATAACATATTTGCTGCACCACATCCTATTGCCTTTATTGGCTAAAGATGGATACTGAGTGCTGAAAACAGAAGGAAGGTGTCTGAGTCACAGGAAGGAAGAAAACAGATAGGCATAAAGAGTCTTTCGTAGAAGGTTGATGGCAAAGACCCCTCTTCCTCAGAAAAAATTTGTTGTAATATTTCAGACTACAGCCCAGTTTCAGTGTTGCCTTGTCTTAATATCCCAAAAGTTGTGAGGGTGATAAACAAAATCCCTCCTGACCATACCACAGGACTCAATCCTGCTTCTGGGCTCAGAGAACTGTGTGTGGGGAATCCTCCTGGCTCCCAGGAATGCATATACTTGGGTGGATCAAGCATCCTGGCAGCTCCCTGCCAGCACCCTGTCCAGGCCTTGTGGCATCAGCAGTTTCCCATCACTTCGCAACAGTAATTAGTTTTTTTTAACTGAGCTTGGGTGTTTTATTGTTCCCTAAAATTATGTATGTTCCATCTTATTTAAAAGCTGATGAGGAGGATGGGAAGTGCCTCGATCAGTGCTCCTTCGTAGGTAAGGCCAAATGTCCATGTCAACTCCCTGTGTCCTTCTGATCCCTTTATCAGCAAAACCAAGCTGACTGGCTCAGCCCCAGAGCTGTGAGGTACATCCTGATCAGCTCAGCAGCACCTGTCCTGATGAGAGGGGAGGGCAGGGCTCAGCCTGCTTTGTTCCTCCCACAGCTGAGGAGACAAAGGCAGGGGAAGGACTCAGCTCCTGTGCCCTGCCAGAGCAATGATCTAGCTGCCATAACTAGAGGACTCCAGCAGCACATGTTTCCACACAGCAGATGCCTGCAGCCCTCTTCAGTCCTCTGTTCCTTTGGGATGGAAGCAAGAGGCTGCCAGACTCCTGTACTGGAGTTTGGGGAGCAGGAGAGGCTGGCAGGGTGCACCTTTGGGGATCAGCCTCTTCTCCCAGGCAACTGGACAAGGGGAAATGGCCTCATGTTGCACCAGGGGAAGTTCAGGTTGGGTATTAGGAATGGTTTCTTCACTGAAAGAGTGGTTAGGCATTGAAACAGAGTCCCCAGAGAAGCAGTGGAGTCACCATCCCTGGAAGAGTTAAATAAATGACTAGACATTGAAACAAAGATTGAAAACACTTCACAGTGTGGTTTGGTAAGCATGGTGGTACTAGGTTGAAGGTTGGACTTAGGGATCTTGGAGGACCTTTCCAACCTTAATGATTCTACAATTCTGTGACTCTCTTGCTACCCTTGGAAGAAGCATCAGCCCAAGTCACTCCCTCACCAGGCTGAAGTACATTCCTCTGCCCCTCAGGCACTCTCACCAGACCCAAAAACGTGACTGAATTTAGACAGAACAGGTGTATTTGCTGTGTTTGGCCCTAGTGGAAAGGAAGCTCTGGAGGTTGCAAGCACAGAGCCATCCTCCCCTCAGCAAGGACAAGATGGTTGCTGGTGTGGCCATTGCTCCTCACAAAATGTCCACCATGGTGACCTGCCCTCACTGCAAAATCACTGCCAGTACAGACACTATGTAAGTTCAGCTGGCTTCTTATAATTTTGCCCTTCCCCATGCCAGGAGTTTAGTCTCTCTGCTGTTACAAATGTGGTCTCTACCTGCTGACAGGGGAGGCACTTCCCCGTCAGCAGGGCCTGGCACTTCCCTTCAGGGCACCATTAATAATCCTCCCACAAGGATAATGTGAGCAGGAAAGGTCACAGGCTCCCAGCCTCACTGGCACCTTCCCTGACTGCAAAGGTAATCTGGTGAGCTATGGGAGATTAAAAGATTACAATTCTTAATGTTATTGATACGGACCAAAGGAGATGAGGGAATGTAAACAGCCAGGGAAAAAGCACAGGGGAGAAAACAGAGACGGAAAGTGGAAAAAAGAAAATAGGCCAAGAATAAATTTGCATCTTAAATTCTGCTGAACTTAGTCTATTAATAAGTAGACAAATCTGTCAAATCTGCTCATCTGAATGGAAAGTTTTATATCAGGCTGCACATCCCCAGCAGAACTTAACACAGGTTTTGCAAGGAGAGAGGCAGTGAAAGCCCTGCACGGAAAGAGTCGGCAGCTATTGATTGCCTGTTCTGAGGGGGAGCATGGCTGACAGCAGGGCAGGCTGTCCTGGTTTGACACTGGAAAATACAGAGCTCTTTAGCAAAATCAGATGTGTGCAAACTAGGAGGCAGCATCTTGGAAAGACTCCTGCCTCTGCTTGACTTGACCAAGTGGGAACAGCCATTGGAGTAATTGCAATGGAAATTAAACTTGTGAAGCACAAGTTAATCTTGATGTTTTGATTTTTTTAGGAAACTCCAGAGTGCATTTTTCCCAAAGTGCCATTTTCTGGAGGCATGCCATTAGATGTTGTTTCATTCAAGATACATGCTTCTAATCTTATAGGTGAGAAATAAAAGATGAACAACCTGGGTCCAGGAAAGACATTAAAAACAAGCAGCACCCATACATGACCAACTCTATTATAATGTTGTTTCTTAAATGTTATGACTGCTGGGACCTGAACCATGACTTGCAAATTGTGAAGGCTGTTATGACTGTGCCTTTTCCTATCCAGTCCTCTGTTATTAAGGTTTTCTTTCCTGAATTGCTATACTTAAACTGGAACATTGAGCCATTCCTCCACAGAAACTTCTCCCACATCTCCCCTCCCGAATGAATCATCTGAGGTGACTCCACAATAGCCTGGCAGTTCTGTTGTATTCCAGAATTTGGTCTTTCACTCTTTCTTTCCCAATATTAGAAACTTTCCATATTTTTATATAAAGACAGCCCCTGCAGTGACTCACCAGCCACAGGTAGGTGTGATCCTGACACACAGAGTGTGCCTCAAGCTGAGGCATCTACTGCCAATTGAAGTGTTGGGGTCTGTTGTGTCAGGTCCCACAACCTGATGGGACAGAAGACACAGGCCCATCTGCAGGCCTTTTATCTCTCCCACTCGCCCCACGCAGATTCAGACACATTATGTGATTTTTAGGGGGCTGTATTGTGTACAGCCAGGGGTAGGGATCAATGATCTTTGTGGGTCCCTTCCAGCTCAGGACATTCTATGATTCTATGATTTTTGGGATATTCCAGCATACCTCAAATGGTATTAGGTGTCTATTTTATAAGCAACTGTGTCAAATCCCTTCAACTCAGCTGAGTTCAAGATTTAGATACCTAACTTTAGCTGACTAAACTAGGTGGGTTTATGGACACTAAGAGCATAAACATCTATTAAAAGAGAAGGTCTTGTCAATACTCTTTGTGGAGCCTAAAGAACAATTCAGCTGTAGTAAGGAGGTGTTCAGTTTGAATATTTGCCAACAGATATTGGGCATCACAAAGTATTCCTCGGAGGGATGTTCTCCTTCCTCCCTTTAGAGTCAACAAAGAAAAATTGGCAACTCTAGAATTCATCTAACCTATTTCAGATGACTATTTTTGGATGTGACTGTTTGTAGCCTAGAAACCTCTTTTGTAGTCCCTGTCCATGTCAAGAGTCTACAAGAATACCTCAAAGGTATAGAAGTACAGAATGGGCAACTGGGGTCAGGTGAAATGAATTCCACAGTTTGAGTCATGTTTATCTATTATCTCATTTTCAAGCCATCCTATGGATCAAGGTTATGTTGTAAAGACACAAAGCCACAAGATTTCCAGGCAGTTAGAAGCCCACTCTTTGCTTCAGGAGAAGCTATTCTAAAACAACTTCAAACCAGAAACTGAGCAAACATTTTTTCTGCACTATTAATTTAAGACTAATAGTCTCTGCTGATTGGCAAGGAAGGAGGATGTATCACTGTGCTAAAACACTCCTCAGGACTTGCTGTTTGAGGTGGTTTGCACCCAAGTCCTTTGTCAGTTGACTTCAGATTAAAACAAAGATTGTCTAGAGGTACCAAAAAACCAAAGGAATATGTTCAAACTCCAAACTTAGGTTTGACCCAAAAATACTGGACAAAGTTCTTCTCAAGGTTATATTCTTAGAACCTAAGGAGCTCACTTGATCTTTCTAACTTTTAATTTTGTAAAGGTAATATCAACACAAATAAGGATGTTACAACATACATTGGGTTGGTTTGGGTTTTTTTCTTTAAAACACAAATCAAACTGTTAATGAAGTATTTTAAAGCTTTGAAGACTTGGTCTGCAGCCTTTAGATATAATATAGTTTTTATTCAGGCAGCAATTTTTATTTATTCCACCCAAATCTGTAAGTCAAGGTCAAATATTTGCAGCTTTACTCTGTGGAGGACAATAAGCAAATATCACCATGAGAGTACAGTTTCATATCACAACAGAAATACTGAAAGAGATTATTATTCATTATTCTGATAAATAATGAAACATTTTGTAAGTGGAAAGAAAATCACAAATAATACAGTTCTATTTTTGCAAAACAAATAGCAATGGAAAAAAAAAACCCACAATATTACTAGCTGGTGTTATATCCACAAAATACAACAGTAATATATATTTGGAGTGTTGCAAAATGCATAATTGCAATATAAAAAATTTCTAGAAAGGAGTCTTGTGTGGTGATATTTTAAAACAGAAAAGCATTTTGGCATCAATAAAAAGATCTAACTATGACATATGTCAGAAGAAATATATGTGCTTCAATGAGCTGCTAATGCAAGTTACAATCACCATAGTCTCAGGAGAAACAATCTCATTTAAAAGTTGGCAGTCAATTTCAAACTGTACTCTTTCCGTTCTCGTCTCCCCTAATTTAATATATAGCAATAAAAAGCATTTGGAAATAATTAGATGCCAAATAACATTAATAATTTACCTTTTGACAAAGATCCGGTCTCTGAAATCAAATATTTTAGTGCTTCTGATGAAACCAGTAATGTGTCTTCATATTTAAGCTCTATAGTCTCCAAAGAATTTCAGAAATGCACTTATCTATATGCTCTGAGATGGAATGTAGACAGAATTTGGCTGCAGATGGACATCATAAAGACATCCTCTTTGTGATAAATGGAGATTATATAATCTTTGCTTTTTAGTGAGTATTTGTGTACATTATATTAACTGCCCAGGATCAGTTAACACAGTATTTATATCCAACAAAGACAAAACTATATTGTAATTTATATGCACTGTCCTGTATTAACATTATTTACTCAATTTTTAAATAATTATCCAAATAAGTTATAGGATTAAACACAAAATCAACATATATTACCAGATTTTAAAGAGGAAATTTAACCTGAAAATAGCCTGCCAGGCAGACATGCAATTAGCATGATGAGCTACCCATAGGTGGGGCTGGAAGGTAATCTGCAAATCCCTGTGCATGTTTATGAGTAAATTACATCCTTTTGCAGACGTGTCATTTTGAGGAGATTACAATTTCTCTGCAGAAGGCTTGTTTTTTTTCTTGTTAAGATGCAGCATCACCCACCTGTCCTGGAGGATGTGCTAACTCCTGGCCAGCCTCTGTGTGCCCAGACAAACCCCTGTGTGTTCCCCAAGGGGATGGGCCACATTCACTGCCGGGACCAGAACGGGAATGGAAGCCACTTGTCCTCATTTCTCACCCCTTTTAAGGACCAAGCGGAAATCCTTATGTAAGTATTGCTCAAACTCTGTCAGTCAATAGTTACTATTACAGTCGGGATCATTACAAGAGCATCCTTTCAGGCAATACTTTTATTGACTCTGCTCACTGTTCATTCCCTTGAACGAAGACTCAGAACAAATAACACCAAGCAGTGAGCACTAACAAGTTTAGAACAAAAAAAAAGTCCACCACTGACATTTGTCAATACAAACTAGATAGGCAGCATTGGCCATGCCAAGGAGAAGCCAGATTCACTACTGGGAGAAGTGTCTGAGTGTGAGAGCTGAAGTACCAAAAAAGGAATAAAATCCAATAGCACAGAGTATAGTCTTATGCCCTTAGGGACCGATAACAAGAATTTCTACTTTTAGGCAGAAATTTATCAGTCACAACTACTGAAAAGTAAAGGGATTTGGATGCCTTACACAGTGACTGGATGGCTGCAAGCCACTGATGTGATGTAGCTGTGAAAAAGACTAATGCAAAGCTCGTCTGTTTTCAGGAGATGTAGAGAGATCCTGCTATCATCTACAGCCCTCCTGAGACCTCAGTTAGAGCATCGTTGTCATCCACAATTAAGAAAGACCAATTCTAACTGAAAGAATAATGAAGGCCAACACAGTGATGTTATGAATGGAGAACCTGGTCTTTAAGTGGAGTAAGTAAAAGAGTTTGGCTTAGGACGACAAAGACTAAATCCTGTATGGTTACTTGGCCTAAATATATTGGCAGAAAGATACACTCCAGAAAGATACAAGTACTTAGTAGCTAAATGTGGGTAAGGAGCAATCAGTTGTTTACAGACTTAGAGGTTTGAAAATTGCAAGGTGAGTACGTGGTCATCAGATTTTGGAATAAGAGCAATTAGAGATATGACAATGGATGAGATGGAGGGGGGAATTTTAGAGTTAGGATAGTGGAATTCACCTTCTGAAAATGGAACTTGATTCGTTTATGAAAAGAGCTATTCAAATACGTCTTAAAGATATCAAGAAATTTGATTTGGTGACCCAGGAACTTCCCAGTTTTGTGCTCTCATGAGGAACTAGCTGCTACAAAACAAAGGTTACATACAAGACAAGTTCTTACCGTTGAATATTAGGTATTTTATCTCACTTTTGCTTGTTTATTGCTTGTTAGAATGTGTTTGGACTCAAATCCAATTAAGTGTTTAGAATCTCTTATTAATCTACTAAGTTCCTAGTAGATTCAATAATTCATTTATTTGAGAATGAAGGCACTTCAAAAGATTTAAGGATCTCAAATTTCAAATGGAAACTGTCACAGACAACACAGGGAAAGTGCAAGATAAGAATACAGGGAGGATGATCAAGTATAGAACAGAGCAGTGTTGTCCATAATAAGAGTCTTTATCAGCTTTAAAGAATTCCAAGGCTGAAAAGACCTCTAACTTTACCTCCACTTTATTTTTAAAAAAAAAATTACCGACAATATTAACCTCAATAACAAGTATTGTACTTGACTATAACGTGTTTGGATATCACATAAATTCCAGGAGTGCGTGCAGTCTTGACTCGAAGGCGTCAAGAAAGGGTGAATTCATCAATTCTACTGGTAGTTTGTTCCAGTGATTAATCATGCCTGGTGTAAAAAGTGTGTGGTGCTTTCCTAATTGGAATTTGTCTGCAAGATTAAAGACCCGTTTTATATCTGGTATTTCCTCCCAGCAGAGGTTTATGTGTTCTGCAACCCAGCCAGTGTTTAAGCTCTGTCTATATGGCACTCTGGCACCATCCCAGCTCCTTATCAGGGTGAGACTAAGGCATATGTCATTCTCCTCGCAACACCCACACTCTGACTTCTTTGTAAACAAAATCCTGGCTTCCAAGCAGCGTGGAAACCATGGGTCAGGACTACCAAAAAATCTCCACTCCAGGGCATCTTCTCCCTGCAGATAAATTAGATGTAACCATGGTATTTTACATTCATCAGAGAAACAAATTTTACTGGAAAATATAATTTTTCAGCCTGGAAAAAAATTGTGGCTCTGCTTCATGTTGCAGAGGATTTCAGTGTTAGTTTAAAACCCATTTTATATTAGCACTTTATATTATGTTCCACTACTAGTCTCAGCAGTGCCATGGCCCTGGTGAAAATGACCTTTCTGCCCTTACTTTGTCAACACATTTAAAAGATTCTCTGATTGGTTTTTCCACATAACTATAATGGGTGGGCAGATTCTATCACTCATCTCTTGTGACCCTACATACTTTCCAGTCTTTGTCTTTCCCTAGGATGCAGCTCCTTCTCTCTTGGTGTGATAGCTATTCAATATCCTACTAAATCCTAGTTAATACTGTGGTCTGGAAGAAATCTGGCAAGAAACAGTATTCTTAACCATTAGGTTTTTCATGACCTTGAAAATGTGTTTCCAGAATGGATTTTGATTTTTTTCTTGGCTTTGTTTTGGAGAAGTGCTAAAAAATAATCAGGAAGAGAAGGTAAGATATTTTTCTCTTTAGCTGACTGTCAGAGAGATTTTGCGTGTGGTGCCTTAGAAGTGGTATAATAAAGCCAGGAAAATACAAAGAAGGCTGAAATGGATAATTCCTGATGTGGAGTGGCTTTCCTGCTCAAAGCAACTAAAATATTTAGGACTAAGTTGGCTTTGACTTTTCAGCCTGGAAAAGGTTACTCCTGAAGGAAATAAAAATTAATGAATAACAAGGATAGAGTCAATACATGATTATTACTCCCTACCTCCTCCAGCATAGAGGTCAACTATTAAAGCTGTTGGGGGCCAGGTTCAAATCAAAGGCAAAAGTGATTTTTCTCAGCAAACACAATTAGCTATGGAGAGCTCGACCATCCCAATGGATGTTGTGAATGGCACAAGTTTTGCACGTGCTCAAATGAAACCTGGGCAAAACAATGTTACGTCAAAGTTAATAAATGCACAGAAACTGTACAATTCTCAGGAAATATTAAAGCCTGGGAATATATTAAGGAATCATATTCTTTCTTAGTCTATTTCTCTAATCTTTCCTAGGCATTATTGTGTGTGCATTCTTGTATGTAATGTCTTTTATATAAGAGCTTTTGTTACAGATCAAAAGGCCAGTGCATCATGAGACATCATCAACAGAGCCTGAGAAATTAAAATGTGCTGCAGTTCAATAGAGCATTTAAATGAATGCTTAGTTTGATTGAATCTTTGGTTTATGCTTAACCTCTTAGCAGAATAGGAAAGGAAACAACTATCTGCTCAAGAAGTCTTCTAAGAAAATAGTTTGTGTTTATACAACTCAGCAAACTACAGACCTGTATTCTGAAAGGGCCTGCATTTAAAAAGTACATCTTACATCCAGAATTACGTATGCTGAGGATGCTGATTTAGAGCTTTAATGTGACAGACTGAAGGATGACAACATTTAAATGGAATTGTTTTGTTTTGGTAGCATCGGCTATAAGTGACAATGTATGTCAAAACATTCCAGGTCAGCCTCAGTCTTGTAGAACTAAAGAAATGCATCTTTAAAGGTATGCTAAGATATGCCTCATATAGCAGCTCCACAGGGAGCTCCTGGCCCATTTACCTGCTCTGCTTTGAGCTGTAATGTGGCACTAATCTTACCAAGGAAACAAACCTGACAAGTCTGGAAGTGGCATCCTTGCCAGTGGGACCATAATTTTTATCTAGCATTTTGCCACAAGACTTTAGGAAAAGTTGGGAAATGTTTTCAGCTACATGCAATGAAAGTTAGAGCTGTGTATCAGCTGCAGGATCTTGTTAATTATCATAAAAATTACCAGGACTCAAAGAGCTTCAAGAGACGCAAAATTTTTTTCCAAAAAGCAGATGTGAACAGGCCTTCTGGAAAACTCATGCCCTAATGAAACAGTCTGTGAAGGTGAGTAGGACACTTCAAGGCATCTCAGGGGCACGAGATGTCTATGCTTATGTAGGTGAATTTTGCTCACATTTAAGGCATTTTATCCCAGGAAAGCTCAAAGGCCCCACAGGTGCATAAATTAGAGGTCTAGTGTGACTTCAGGCACTATGGTCACTACAGCAGCTCTCCAGCTGCCTCTTCAGAAGGACACAGACCCTCTGTAGGTCCTGTGTCAGCCACTGCTACCCTTGGTCCTCTTGAACACTGATCAATGACTTCATGTGGACAACGGAGCAGAACCTGATCTCACTGACTACAGCAGAAGCTCGTAGCTTGCCTCAGGTGTTGACCCCCACCTGTCAGCACCTCCATTCAGGCAGTAACACCACACCCATGTTCTGTCAGCTGAATCTGCCCATTGCATTTAGGAAAGCAGCTCATTTGTCTAAACATAGAGCCGCCTGATATGTCCCACCATATTCAGAACATCCGTATGGAGATACTATGCCATTCCAGGAAATCTCACCTGACACGAGATGCTTCTATTTAGGGAACTGAATCAAGCCCTATTTCTCCGAAGTTGATTCCCACCCTAAATGTCAGTTTTATCTACATTAGTACTCTGATAAAGTTCACAAATATATCAGAATGTTTTAAGCTAATATTTAGACCCTAGTTAATTAAAACCAGGTTTTTAATCAAGAACTTTCCTCATTTCCTCTTTATGAATGTTAATATGATTTTGTAAATCGTTCATTTTTATCAGTGTCATGCCAATGCTGAGGATTTTCAAAAGACTTTTTGCCAAAACAGTTTAGGTACATGGAATAGTGTAGCCTGTGATAAGATTCACACAGAAAGCTATTCCATTACGAATTCTTTTCTGCAAGGGTTTTAAGCCTGCAGGCTGTGCTTACAGATAAAAGGGAATCTTGGAAATGAGTAGCATCTAATCTGAAGTATCCTTTTATTTCATCCTAATAACATTGTTTTAAAAGATATCTAATTTCTATGAGAACTTTGTGAATAAATAGTTATAAATTCATGAGCTTTTCCCCCCTCTTAAGTTACAAAATCAACAAAAAAAAAAGGTTTAATTCAAATTATATTTTCCAATGGAAAACTGTCTGGCAAAGAGCAAGAACAAAAAACCATTTTGATAAAGTTCTCATTCATTCAACTGTTTACTAATTTGCATTGCCATGTTTTTTTCTTTAGAAACACAAAATACAGTACACTTTGCCCCAGAAGGGAATACAGTGACTGATGGTCTCCATCAAGGTTTTGTTGGCTCTCTGTACAAAGCCCAGATTTCACAATATGCTGTACTTGTGGTTATTGAGCGTCTGACAGCTATAACTGTGGAACAGAAATGGGTGATCTAAGCTGGAACAGGTTGTACAACACTTGCTAGGTAATATATTATTCAAATGATGTGATTCTTGAGCAGTCTTAAAAACTGTTCATGGACTAGACTGGGTATCAGAGGAATTAAACAACACATGTTTTGCTCAGTTCTCTGCTGTGCTAAAACATCATACTTAGCTGAGGTGGCCTTGCTGATTCACAAGTTAATTTACTTGGAGCTAGTTTGAATATATCTACATAGCACTGCATTTTGTAGCAGCACCTAACTTGGAGAAAATAACCCTTAATGTTCGTCTTTTCAGACAATGCACAAACTAATTTTGCAAGCAGTTCAGCCAGGACATTTTGTTTTTCTAGATCTTTCTTGGTGAAATAATTTTTTAAGATCTAAATTTCCAAAATAATGTTAGAAGACATTTCAGAACTTGAGAAGTCTTTCATTTGTCAAATTATTATGTGTATAACAGTAAATATGCCCTAATAGTCTCAGAAGATTAAAATCATTTCCATAAACTGGAGTTGAAAAGGACTTGTGGGCAATTAAAGGGAAGATACTGGTTCAAGAAACAGATGGAAAATGGCTAAAAACTTAAGACTGGCATCATGGTTTTAAATTATTGTATTCATGTTAAAATAAAATGTCTTCAAAGGACATCTGTTTCATACTGGACAAATACATCTGCTCAGCAAACCATGTTCTTAAGTCAAGGGGCTTGAACTCCAAGGGAAAGTCATTCAGTATTTTAGGAATTATGCAGAAACGGTTACTAGGAATATAAAATATTTCTAAACCTTGTCCATGAAGTAATTTCACTAAAACATATGTCAAAGAGAGGGAAGGACAAAAATAACAATCACAATTGTGATCTCTGACTTCCCATACAGCATTGGACAGAGGATTGTAGGATCTGATTATCTTTTCTGTATATGAAACAATATATTTGATAACTTGGTCTAGTGGAAGGTGTCCTTTCCCCTGTCAAGAGGTTTGGAACTAAATGATCTTTAAGGTCCTTCCCAACCCAAACCTAATTCTATGATTTTGTGGAGACTAACGCTTGTATTTCAGTCTTTCAAAGCTTTTGGTTTGTGAAAGGTTTTCACTCATAAAGTATACTCTGGGCTTTTCCCCTTAATGGGAGTAAATTCTATTATTTCTGCTTGTCTAGTTCTAGGTGTTGCATCCTCTTAAACATTTTTCCATTGTAATGATTTACCTACAGCCATGAGAAATATTCTCCATTTGTAGGAATAAAAGAAGGTGATCAAATAACTGCTTGAATTCTTTGAAATTAGCTAACAGAAAAGCTAATTTCTTTATGCTTCTCCAGAGAGGCCAAGCTCACATATCTGTAGCATTCAGTAGCTATTTTATGGGTGGGTTTCTTAATTCTGTGATGCATATGATTCAAAGTTTATTTATTGCTTTGTTTAAGAAAGAGCTGCTTCAATTTCAGTATCACACCTGAGATGCAGGCAGATAAAAATACAAGCTATTTCACAAACCTCCACTGTGATAGCTACCAAAGTTTTCTCTGTGACTTCTTTCACTTCAAACTAGGAACTAGGTTCCTTCACCTCTGCTCTGGGTTGCAGAGAGTAAGGGTTTCTGAAAGGCCAGTGACTGTGGAGCAGGTGCTGAACTACAAGTTCCCCACCCAGTAACCTGCTCTTCTGCACACACATCCCAGGGGGTTCTCTAAGTCTGTAATGAATTCACTGGGTTTTTATTAGAAGGAAGTGCTTGCCTTGTCCAGGAGCTATTCAATGTCTAATACACAATCAGCAATAAAAGAAAAATAAACCAAAAATGTCTGGGCAGTGTCCCCATCCCACAGCAAATCCGCTCTCTGCAGCAAATCTGCACGATGGAAATTCTTCTCTTCTTGCAGAGTGCTGATAATGCAGCAGCAGCAGCAGCAAGGAAATGTCAATTAGCACTTCCACTGAGAGCAGAAAATCCCATATAGATGGATCCTCACTGCTTTTGTGACAGATTCAATATATCTCATTGTTTATACCCAGTTCCTACCAGCATATCTGATCAAAATGATTTTACAGTAGCAAAATACAGAGGATTTTTTCTTCCTTCTGAAAAGAATTAATGCCATAAATAATAGGGGGAGTAAAGTAAACTATGGCAAGACAACAAAGTCTTCACACAGACCTTCCAGAATGTGCTGAAGTGCTGATTAAGAGAAACAGTTAAGCTTTACTTGATTCCTTTTTTGAGATAAGGGGGTTTAATCAAGAGCGGTAAGTATACCCAGAAGGCTAATGCTTCCCTGAACACTCTGCTGAAGAGATTGCCATGAAAACTTTAACTTGCAGAGAAACTTGACACTTTCATGAAAGATAGACTTGGAAGGAGTGTCTGGTTTTGTGTCCTTCATAATCATAGAATGGTTTGGGTTGGTCAAAATAATTAATTATAGTAAAAGGTAAGAGGGAGAAGTCCATACATTTGAAATGTTTAGACACCAAGTGCTCCAAGTTTAACTGAGGTACAATGACCATGAACGCAGGTGTAAAATTTGAGAGAGGATGAGTTAAAACATGCATACAGTCTATTAATTCTGGCAGAAAGTCTTCAGGATCAATCTCCTGAGAGAAAAGTGTTGCATGTTTTTCTGTATGGAATATTTATATCAAAGTTAGGTGACAGTGACAGCAGAAGGGTTTTGGTTTTATTTCTTTGCCGTCTTGGGGAGGCCAGAAAATGTTCTGACAGACACAACAGCAATTTTTTAAACACTTGTTGTCTCCTTGTCATTTCAGTTTCTCTCCTTCTTGTAACCATTCACCTCCTGTCTTCCCTTACCAATCAGGCACTAGAATCACACCTATACTCCTTATTTTAAGAAATAAAGGTATGCCTTGTACGTAGAGTAGTTCTTTCCAGCATCTCCTTTGGCTGCTTTTTACTTTCTCTTCTGACCTGCGCACCTCAGAAGCAAAACAGAATCTTCAGGAAAAGCACAGGTGAAGCTAACTCTTCTTTTAGAAAACTCAAGGCAAGTTTAGTCAGGGAGTTTGAAGGGGACAAAGCTAAAGCTGTATTACCTCTTTTGAAATCACATCCACAATTGCAACAGCCAAGGTAGAGAAACACAAAATCTCCTTCAGAAGAGTTAAATCCTCCAGGATGGAGATGTAAGGCCAAATCCTGAGTTAGTGTAAATCAGCATCGACACTAAACACATTTATGATCCACTCCAGTATCTTCCTCCACCTCTGCAATAAACTTCCCATGATTTTCCCTTAGGGAACTTCAGCTGTAACTGCTCATGACATTAACTCCTCTCTTTCTTCCTCAAAACAAGACCAAATAGCCTTATAAACTCTTAAGCAATGGCTCCTTTCTTCTTTAAGTACAGTTTGAAGTCTTGATGTTGCTATAAAGACCAGAAAACACAGTGCATTGCTCAGGTCACACAGATGACAGCTGGAATTATTTCTGTCCCCATCCTAATCTTTCTCCATTATCTCTAAGAAAACAAAAAAAAAGGTGAATCTTACCTTCCAACCCACTAATTAAGCAGTGTCCTTTCCTCATTATATTGATTCATCGAAATATTTAATTTCCATCTTACACAAAATCCTGGAGTCAATGGTAATTTCTGTATGTCCAAACACTGTTTAGCAGAAAAACAATTTCCTTTGCAGTATTTTTTGCAGTTGCCAGCATCGCTTTTCAACCTAATAAAATAGAAAACTCTTCAATCAGAGATGAGCCAGAGAAGCAATACTGCTCTGCCCCAGTCTGTGCTCTGATTCCACTTGACAAACACAGGCACTACCAGGCATTTTCAGAAATGCTTTAAGAAAAGAAACAAAAGAAATGAGAAAAAAGCCCTCCCTACTTATTCTATCCTTCCATAATAACTTCTGAGGGAGCCATTCCTAATGCACTGTGCTGCCAGACTACCAGGATATTGAAAAGGGAATATGCAGACCACAGGAAATTCAGTCCAAATATCTTAACAAAAAGAATTATTTGAGATTCTGCTGGCATGTGCAAATTATAGAATAGGAGCTGGATATTTGGCACTCTTCTGCTGACTGTAATTTGCTGCATTTGAGTCGTCTGCTGTTTGCTTCCCCACAACCCATGGGATGCCTCTGGCTAAAACATTGCTTGTAACCTGGATTTCTATTTTATTAACCTTCTCCTTTATCTAATGACAGTCTGTCATGTTCTGGGATGCCAGAACAATGTTTGTCTGATAAGATGTCTCCTGGGAAAACAGGCAGTTATAAGGGATAAAAGCATACAAAAATGGCCACCTTCAGCAAAAACTGCTGCTCTGTGAATCCCCCTTAATTAATATGTGCTCTACCCTTGGTGCATTCGTGCTGCCACAAATGTCATTATTTCCAGTTTATTAAGGATGCCTACAAAGAGAGGGGAGTTTTTCTGGAAACCCGATCTCTTTTATGTCTTTCAGATTGGCAGTATGAAAAATAAAGTGTTCTTGGGGGAAGAGGAAGAATAAGCAAAGAGAAATTTTATAATGAAACTGCAGCTTTGAGTTATATGTTTTCATTTGGACATATTATATGGAAATATTCTAGTACCAGAACTCTGCTATGAGCAATCTGTCTTCATCCTGCATATTTAATATTCATGGAGAGAGCAATAGCTTGTGATTTTTCCCCTGGACTTCCTCATTTCATTTCTCTCCATTACCTCCTTTACAGCTTGCAGCATCAAAAAATAGATATTCCTTTGGCACATTCTTTTTCTGTCTTCTCAGCCACCACTGGACTTGCTCCTGACAAAGAGAATTTTTTGACCAATAAATAAGTTTTCTACGGACAGCAGTTTGAAACACGGGTGTGAAATGTGGAAAACATGTCATGTACTTCAATTTAGATATTCTCCATTTTAGTGACAAGGCCAAATTTTGATCCTCAACTCATACATCAATCATTGCCTCATTCCTATTTTGAGTCTGAGTGCTTACGAGTTTAATATGGACCATGCACTGTCCTGTGAGAATCCCCTGACGAAATCAGAGGACAATTTATTTAATGACTGTATCACCATCAGCACAGTAATAGGCAGTTTCCTATTGATTAAAATATGAAAATATCTTACGTCCTTCTTGCCTTATTATCATCACGTGGATTCCCAGGACTTCACCTGTCCTAACACCAGCTATGTTATATCATGGTTCACATAAAACTCCTTATCTTTGGTGCTTTTTTGATATCTCTTTTGAGAGATAGCTCTCTTTCTTTGACTAAGAATCTCAGATGAAAATTAGTTTTGTCCTCTTCATAGTACATACAATCACAGCTTCTGACAAAAAAAAAGCCTCCAGTAACTTTAGATATTGAATATTTTTTTTTAGAATTTCAGCAAACAGCCCTCTGTGGTAGCCTCATACCAGTTAACTGAACACTACATTTTTCCCTTAAAATTCTACAAACTTTCTATTGACTCTGGGATGTACTTTTTCTGGTTGTTTGCCTGAGTTTCTTGTGTTGGGTTGGGGTTTTTTTATGTGTTGTTTTTGTTGGTTTGTTTTTTAATGAAGCAAAATATTAAGCTAGAAACAGATTGTGAAATAGCAATATAAACAATTTAATTTCATATCTGCTTCTTTCTCCTTTTCATGATTGACATGTCTTTATTGCAAGGTCTTTATTTCTGTATGTCCTCTGTGCTCAGTAGACTCTGTATAGCTATAACATCTCTAATTAAGCAAAGCCAATGCCATATCATCCAGAAATCTCCCAGGCAGATGGATCAAGTGGTGTCAGCTCTAGCCCAAGGGTACTGCTTCCTTGGAGGCACATTGATTAGATTTTACAGCTCATTACTTAAAATCAGGAGAAATATAATCTTCAAGTAAACTGTTTGCAGCTTAATTTCTCTACATAATTAATTATTCTTCCCCAAGAAGGGCAGATCCTTCTTGCCACATGGTCTTTTCATTGCTATTAAACTATTTATTGAGGTAGTGTGCATGGGAAGCTCAACTAATTGTAAACAGCTGAATCCTAATGTGACTTTGATAGAAGTAAGGCTCAGTGACAGAGTGCTGGCAATTTTTTAACAGGAACTAAACTCTATCATCCTATTTTAATTCAGAGGATAAATTAAATGCCAATTTGAATGCCTGCATCTGTTACAACAGCCTATATTCAATAAAGGTAGCTGAGAAAAGCAGTCAGAAAAGAACATTATGCTTCTTCAGGCTTGTCTTTAGAATTGCCATGCCTCTAATTGTTCAGAAATGTTTGCTATGGTTCAGATGCAGAACTGATACCATATGGTGAGGCCTTTGCCCACCTATGGCCTCCCGATACAGGAGACACTTATGTTTTCTGGAGAGAGGGAAATTGGTTGTGATCAGGGTAAAAAAACAATTTCATTGCCCGAGAAAGCTGCCAGGTGAAGAAGGGACCTCTGATGGCAGGATCTGGAGACCTGTCAGCAGCAGATCTGGCTCTCTACTTGCCACTAAGTGTCTGGATGTCCACCTGCCACTGAGCAGAGCCCAACAGTAAACTATTTACTTAAACTGTTCTCATTTCAATTTTCAAATCCTACTAAGTGTGAAATAGCATTAGGTTTGCAACAAAGGAGGTGTCAGACTGCTAATGTTCATAGCTAGGTGTATACAAAGATGCAAATACACCTCTAATAGACAGCTTCCACTGTGCTGTCCCAGGAAGTTTGGGCACCAGTTAACCATAAAAAGTAAAATTTACCTTTCAGCACTCCCAGCTGACACTACAAATAGACTGAAAAACACAATGACAGTTTCTAGTCCTTGTGCAGAACTTGTCCCTGTAGTATCTTCATAGCTAGAGAAAAGAGGAAAATGCTGAGTGGGCAGGAAACTAAGTGCTGTTACTGGACAGTTCCAATGTATTTTTATGTTTCAGCTTTGAATGCAAATATCTCAATATTCCTCTTTAACAGAAGCCGTGTCTCTTTAATCAGTAGGCAAATATCAGGATGTCAGGACACTTTCCAATTTTCCTCTTCTTTTTTTTTTTTTTTTTTTTTTTTTTTTTTTTTTTTTTTTTTTTTTTTTTTTTTT
>VZRV01002112.1:589791-656708 GCA_013398115.1 Falcunculus frontatus
TTTTTCTTTTTTTTTCCTTTTTTTTTTTTTTTTTTTTTTTTTTTTTTTTGATAAGGAAGGTATTTCTGTATTTCCAGAAAGGAAATCAAAAAGCAGAAGTCAGGAAAAACCACGAACTTGGAACAGTGATGAAACCAGATACTCTAGTGAAAGCAGGAACAATGCTAATTCAGGTAAAGAATGACTAGAAAGCCTTTGACTCCTCATCACTCAAAAAGCTCAGTCAGTAGATTGGATAGGATTGCAGAAATCCAAGTGCATGCACCTTCATTAAAAAGGCAGCCTTCATATAATCTGCACATTTGTTAATAAGGACTCAAGACAGCTGAACATGAGCAGACACCTCACACTGCTGAACAGGGACAGGCACAGGCACATTCTTACAATTAAGGATGCTCTTGCAGAAGTTTTTTCTGCTGGGATCTCCTCCTGGCCTTCATTATAAACTTGTGCAGCAGAGATGAATCTAAAACCACAGAAAATTAAGAGGAAAGCTTGGTTAGTGATGGAAAAGACAAATTAGGAACAAGAGCATTAATGTGCACTGTGTTTTATTTCTGGCTGCTCTGCCCTGGGTTTGGTCCTCTGTTGGGAGAGTTATCAGGTGCTGTGTCTCTTGCCCCACCCCAGCCTCAGCCCAATGATTTCTTACTCATTTCTGTTCTAAAATTTAAGAGAAAAAGTGACAAGCATAGTCTCTTTCTTCGCAGCTGCATAAGCAGGCTCATGACAACTTAGGAAATAAGAAAAATATGTGCTTTTGCTATGACTGCACAAATATAAAATACATCTTTTTTCTTTGCTGTGAATTTCCATAACTGAGACCGCAAGAATCAGAGCTGGCTGACAGGAACAGTTTTTTTCACAAATGTGAGGACAGAGTGTCCATTCTGGCAATAGGAACATTCAACAACTTTCTCTGAAGGACAGAAAAGGTACCATGAGGTTGGGTCCAAAAATAAGTAAAGTATTAATATTATTAATCATCAGATGTTTATCAGATAATTGTATCACTATTGCTTGTAAATCAAAAAGAGAGGGAGGTCCCTGAGGGAACATTTGTGTAACTCATCTGGCCCCTTTCCTCTGTTGTATCAGTAGCAAGGTCCTGGTGAGCTCCCATTTCTGTCCTCAGATTTAACCTTCAGCCTCTTCTTGTCATTTGTGCTGTCCATGTGTCATCCAAGACTTGTGAGACCCCACCCTGAATTCTGCATCCAGCTCTGGGGTCCCAGCACAGGAAGGACATGGACATCTTGGAGTGGGGACAGAGGAGGCCACCAAGATGATCAGAGGAATGAAGAACCTGTCCCATGAGGAAAAGCTGGGAGAATTGGGATTGTTCAGCCTGGAGAAGAGAAGCTTCAGGTGACCTAATTGCAGCCTTCCAGTGCCTGAAGGGAGCCTGCAAGAAAGATGGAGAGAGACTATTTACAAGATCCTGAAGTGACAGGACAGGAGGCAGTAACTTCAGACTGAAAGAGAGTAGGTTTATATTAGGTATTAGGAAAAAAATCTATTACTGTGAGGGTGGTGAGGCACTGGCACAGGCTGCCCAGAGAAGCTGTGGGTGCTCCATCCCTGGAAGTGTTCAAGGCCAGGTTGGATGGGGCTTTGAACAATTTAGCCTAATGAAAGATGTCCCTGGCCATGGCAGGGGGTTGGAAAAAGGTGATCTTTAAGGTCCTTTCCAATCCGTGATTCCATGATTCTACGATTCTGTGAAGATGACAATCTTCAAATGTGTACAAATGTGTACACACTGCAAACCCTACAAACTGTGCTTGTGCTCCTCACAGCCACGGTAGGGTGACGGTCCCCTGCCTACATGGAACTGGACTGCTTGCAGTCTTAAGCTGCGCCAAGGGAAATTTGGGTTGAATGTTAGGAAAAAGTTTTTTACTGAAAGAGTGATTAAGTTCTGGAATCATCTGCCCGGGGAGGTGGTAGAGTCACCATCCCTGGATGTGTTTAAAAAAAGATTGGATGTGGCACTCAGTGCCATGGTTTAGTTGAGATGGTGTTAGGGCATGGGTTGGAGTCGGTGACCTTGAAGGTCTCTTCCAACCTGGTGATTCTGTGATTCTGTGAAAAGTGTGGGGAGCTCTTTTCCTTAGCACTTCTTTTACAAGTGTCGAGTAGCTCTGCACTCCCTGGATTCCAGCAAAACCAAGGAAATGTTACCTTTTCCAATGTCCAAAACCAATTGAAAACCAGAGACACAAAAGTGCTTTGCAGGTTTTGGAGCATCAGAAAAAGACTGGAAGAAATTTTCCTCAAATTGTAAAATGACAAATCTCTCTATGAATAAATATATATTTTTAAAAAATTATAGATCTGGGACTAATAATAACAGTAGCATTATTCTTTCAAAATGAAAGCACAAAAAAGTTACACAAATAACTTTTGGTCACCTATGCAAACCTAGAAGAAGGGTTTAAATTCACAGAGATTTCATTGTGTGCCTAAGTATATAACAGATGGGTATTTTCTTATTAAATTGTGTACTTGTGTGTCTATCTGCATATACATAAAAGAAATACATTTAAATAACAAAAAAACCCAACAACTTCCATAATTAGAAGTCTTCAAGGGGAAGTGACGCTTATGTTTCTGTTTCTGTGGTAAACTGACCCAACAAGACTTTCTGTGGCCATGTTCCTGTTCTGTTACCGTGCTTGATCTATACATGTGAAAAAGCAATTTATCTGAGGTGGCTTGGTTTTTCTACTTCAAATGTGTTATTCATCTAAATTCCTGTATATAGATTTTGAAGTATCTCAGGCTCTGAGTAGCTTTAAACAAGTGATATTACTGGCACAGAGATGAACTGAAAGGTGATGCCCCTTTTCTCACAGGTGTTAAATTTGACAGTGACTGTGGCTGAGGATTCAAAGGGTAGTTCAGCAACTGAATGATTATGAAAAATAATAGAACTGGCTTCCAGAGCACTCTCAGTTGCAATTTGAGTTCAGCCAAGTGACCAGAAGGAGTTAGATGACAGTTTAATTTCAGGAGAACAGACGTTCACAGCACAAAACCATTACCAAAACTTACAGCAATGAGATTCATCTGAGAAGGGTGAAGGACTTAATGGATTTGGAACCTGTACTACCTCTGGGTCAAGCCAAAAGTGCCCTGAGGAGAAGCTTGAGCTGTCATGGGGAATAGGAGACTTTGATCTCCAGGGCTGTATCAATCTTCAATCAGCACTGAATTAACAAGAACGATTCAGAAGCAAAGTGAAGGCTTCTGGGCTCTTATCACAGCCAGTCCTCTGTGACCTTCACAAATAAATCTAGGCTGGGAAAATAGTTGAGTAATGAAGGCTGCACAAGGAAGTGTGATGCAATAGCTAAACTTTAGAGGACAGCACAGGTCTGTAGTTCCTGATGAAAGGGAATCCAATCAAAAATAGCCAGCGGACACCCAATGGAGGAGATGGATGACGGATGACCTCTGCAGCTCTTGACAGTAAATGTCATTGTTTGCTAACAAAAAAGATCAAAAGTCCCTGCTAAGTTGCTTTGGAGTACTTCTGCCTGCTGTTCTCAATCAGTTCCCTATTTTCACTGCATTTATTGTGATCCACTGAGACTGTTGCTGCCTCTTGGAAGGGATTCAGGTCTCTGATATAAGCACGCACCACTTTGCCAGGTTTCATTCCTGCTGCAGTTTAGCACATGAATAGGCTGGAAATTATTCCTACATTGGTCTGTGATGTAGACAAATACTCATCATGGACAAAACCACTTAAATTTGAGTGTTTGCATTCAAATTCTTCATAAGCTTGGAAGATGTTTACAGATTTCTTTTTTTATTTTTTGTTTGCCCACCATCTATGGCAAGGGCTATTCTAAGATATGAGAGTCTTCAGCCTGCCGACTCTATGACTACCCTAAAAGTTGTTGGTTACCATAATTTTGACCTTTCTCGAAACAGAATGTAAATGAAGTTTTGTTGCAGCCCTCCCTGGCAGCTGCAACTGCCTCACAGTTTCTTTTGCTTATGATCAGCTTCCCATGCTGCAGTTCCCAGTGTCAAGTCTTTGATCCATCCCAGCTGGCATGAAGCCACATGGAAAAACAGGAACACAGAGCTGCTTATTCATCTCTGTTATGTCTAGGCTGATAATCAATGTGCTGTGTAGTTCTCAGGGAGATTTTCCCTGCAGATTTCCACGAGAGGTGGGAGGTCATCAGAAATATACATCTTCCCCTCAGATGCGCCTGATCCTATAGGAATCCTGAGTGAAAGCAGGAGAAGGGTGAATCCCCTGTGACAATCTGGCTGTATATGCTCATCCCTTGATTTCTGAAGATGTGGGAAGTGTTGGACTTCCTCTGGAGAGCAACAACCCTGCTGGATTCAAGAACACCTGCAGTGTCCTACACAGCCCAGCCGGGACACAGTGTTGGACACCAGGGACACAGGGCTCTGCTGTGCTTCACAACCCTGCTTTTTCCAAACTGGACTGAAGAATGGAAGAAAAAGTCCATTTTCTCTTCCCTGAAGGATGGTTACCTCCAACATAAATCACAGAAGCAGAGAATGGGTAAGGGTGGAATGGACCACAGTGGGATGTCTTCGGCTCCTCAGAAATGGAGAGGGGGCTGCTGTGTTTGGAGTGAAGTGGTGGGTTGTGCTTTTCCTCCTCCATAAAGGTGGGGTTTTTTTGCTGGGATGGTGCTGATGTCAGTTCATCAGACTGTTTCACTCTTTCAGAGGACTCAGTGTGCACATCAATTCAGCACTGCATCTGATTCATGACAGTGAATTCTCCTGCACAAACACTGTAGACACAGACCTAAAAAAAAAAGGGAAGTATTATAATAGAGACCTTTGCAGCTGCTACCTAGGTCTCAGGGCTGGAGACACCTTAATCAGCCCCTGAACCTGCTGTGATAAGCACTGCTGCTCTCCAGCTTCATGTGATGTATGTCTCAGTGCTCAGCCATTGTACACAAGATTTTTGAAAGCATAAGGCACCAATATAGATCAGTCCTGCCCAGAACAGGACCATATACCAGGTGAAAATTTCACTTGAAATAAAACTGAATTTCCTCTCCTGAAAATTCTTAAAAGTGCTGTTAAATGTTTTAGTTGTGTTAATAGATGATGCTTAAGGCACTTTTGAGTGAATAACAATCTGTGTTGTTATACTAATAATGCATACTTTTCATCTCTTCTACAGCACAACATGAGAAAGCAATGTTTCTCTTTGCTCAGGGCTTCAGCTAGGGTTGTAATATTGTCAGATAAAATGTTGAACAGGGAAGAGTCTAATTATTATTATCCTCAAACAATTACACATCATGTGCTGAGCTCCCAAATAAATTAAAAGATTTTAGCAATAACAATCCAAGTAAAAGTGCTGCTCTTATTCACTTTCAGGTTTCGAGAACTTATAGGTCACATCTTTTGGTTTTATGTAACCATGAGAACCAAAGCATTTTTGTCATCACTGGATTCCAGGAACTGGAGCTATTTGCAAAACAGACAACATTTTGGAACTCATGCTGGCCATAGCATATTTTATTCAGGGGGCAATGGTTTAAAACTGAAACTGGGCAGATTTTGATTAGATGTTAGGAAGAAATTCTTTACTCAGATGGTGGTGAAACACTGGCACAGGCTACCCGGAGAGGTTGAGGCTGCCCTATCCCTGGAAGTGTTCAAGGCCAATTTGGATGAGGCTCTGGGCAACCTGGTCTGGTAAAGGGCATCTCTGTTCATGGCAGTGGATTTGAACAAGATTATCTTTAAGGTCCCTTCCAACACAATCCATTCCATGATTCCATGATTCTATTCCCATGCAGGCTGTCTCATGAGGCAGAACTACCTGAATGAGTGAAAGTGCTGGTGTATTAACTTAGCTGCAGAAGAAAGTCCAGTTTGTTTGCACAGCTATAGATTTATATGAGAGCATTTGAAACAAATCAAGTAAATCAATGAAATGGATGAACAAGAGTGCATGCAAGATGGTAGCTAAGTCAATCAGAAATAATAAATGAAGATAGCCAACATTGGTTTCATTCAGTTTGATATCATAGATAGGACAACACTAATCCAGGATGGTCCGTGTCACACTTGTTGGCCTGTGAGGATTGGAACAACACAGCACCTCCCTGAATCACACTGTGAGTAAATACAATCTGCTGCACAATGCCATTCTTTGCAATTGTGTCCTACATGGACTTGTTTAATGTGAACAACTAAAACTGGACCTTTATCTTACCCCTACAGGTGCCTTACACCATTGGGTGCTGAATAACTGTAGAGCAGCCGTTAAGGCAGGACTTTATCATCTACCAAATACTTTAAGCTGTTTGACTGTACTTGTCAGGATCTGTGAGACAGATGACAATGCAGAAAAATCAATTAATCTCACCAATCTTACCTCTTTAAAAGGTAGTTGTTAACTGCAGGATTCCTTTCTCTGTGCTGGTTGGAGGTGGAGCAGATCAATCCACTGCCAGTCAGCTCAGCTGAGCCAGGGTGGGTTGCCAGACCAGAGCAGAGTAGAATCTGATCCTCCGGAACCACAAGAATTTCTGTGTAAGGATTCTTCTAGTAACAAATCAAGCCAATCTCTTGAACATTACTTTGAACTCAAGATCTTGAGAATGTTGGAATAGATCCAGGCAGAATATTTCACCTAATTAAGAGGGCTGTAATACAATGAAGAAAACTTAATTCTCTGTCCAAGGAGGGACTACACCCCTTAGAAAACTTTGAAACTCATAAAATTAAATTTTCTGGATTTGTGGTTTGCTTTTGTTTTTCTTTGTGTTTGTGTTTTGGGTTGGGGTGTGATTTGATTTGATTTTGTTTTGTTTTCCAGTAGGGAATTTGTCAAAACGGCAACTAGGACAGGTTTGAGGCTTGGTAAAATGACTTTATTTTTTTTAAAAGGTAACATTTTCTCCAAGACTTCCTACATATATTTAGCCTACTTCTACTGTAGCATAAAAAAATACAGTGTGATACTCTTTCACCTGTCTGAATCATATCTGACGCTGAATCCCAGGTGTTGCCACATAGCGCATGCTGTGACCCAAGGATCAGTGACATATCCTTCTATTGATGCAATAGAAATGCTCTGGATTTATTTGGAAGTATTCCCTGTCCTCTCTCTCAAGAGGGCATTCTATTCCTTATACTTTCCAATATCCACATGCTGCTGTGTTCTGACCACAGAACAGGTTCCTCTTATCCCAGTCAGCTGCATTAAGTCGGGACACCATTAAATATTTACCTTCCGCAGCATAATGCAGCACTTAAACACTAAACTTGCCATTTCTGCCAGACAAACATAAACTATAGCAAGGCTTATAAAGTTATAAGTTCCAGATGGTGATGAATAAGTAATGTTGCACCCTGGGCCTAATTGCTCTAAGTTTTTAGATACCTGCAAACCATCAATTATACATTACAAGTGCTGCTCC
Organism: Falcunculus frontatus; assembly: GCA_013398115.1. Classification (NCBI taxonomy): domain Eukaryota; kingdom Metazoa; phylum Chordata; class Aves; order Passeriformes; genus Falcunculus; species Falcunculus frontatus. The sequence continues at coordinate 597,240 of VZRV01002112.1, forward strand.
TTAATTGTTTCTTGCTGGCACTTCAAAAGAAAATGTAGCACAACAATGGCACTCTATTGCAGGGAATTTCTCTTTGAAAAATATTTCTTTGCCATTGCTAGATTTTTAAAATGCTCTTTGGCTTTGAACGAAGTTTATAAAGATGGCATTGAAGAAGTTCCCTGAAGATTAAAAAAAGGGAGTCCTCACCGTCTGTTTTATGATAAAAAAGGGAATTTACTTGCTGCATGACACTCATTGTGCCTAATACATAATCCAATAAGAAGCTGGGCACCGTGTTTCCCTTATTAGTGACTTTAAGAGGGTGATCCAATTAACTTGGAAATTTACCCTAAATCAGACTCCACCAGCAGCAGAAATAATGACTACTGAGTGTTCCATAGTTCACTGTATCCTTCCAGCTCCCACAAAAGCATGTTCCCAGCCTGGTTGCAAGCTCAGCAGGAATTAGCTGCCCTCATCCTTCACAAATCAGCAGCTCTGTCTTGCCTGGTGAGCTCAGTTGTATTTCTGCACCTCTTAACCCAGCCTTATCCCATTGCAAATGCATCTCTCCAAGGAGCTGGTGCCACTTGCAGACCTCCAGTGAGGACCATGCCAATTCTGCAGGTCAGACCGACCTCCAGCATTCTGTGTTTGCCTCCCATCAGTGAGCACTGACCCAAACAAACCCTGGGTGTGGCTGCAAATTAGTATGAGCAAGAAACTGCTCCCAAAAACAAGTTTGTACGTGGCCATCCTCCTTGGAGTTTGAGAAGTTTAATAGCTCAAAGAAATGTTCTGGGCCAGCTGGCCATGGAGCCAGAGAATAGAATCATAGAAACATGGAATCAATCACAGAATCACAGAATCACAGAATCATAGAACAGAGAATACAGAATCATAGAAACATAGAATCATGGAATAGTTTGTATTGGGAGAGACCTTTAATGGTCATCTAGTCCAACACCCCTGCAAAGAATAGGGACATCTTCAACTAGGTCAGGCTGCCCAGAGCCCTGTCCAACCTGATCTTGAGTGTCTCGGGGATGGGGCATCTACAACCTCTCTGGGCAAACTGTGCCAGAGTTTTATCACCTTCACTGTAAAAAAACTTCTTTCTTCTCTAATCTAAATCAACCTTTTTTTTTAGTTTAAAACCAGTACCCACAGGCCCTGTTAAAATCTTTGTCCTCATATTTCTTATAGGCTCTCTTCAGGTACTGAAAAGACACAATAAGGTCTCCCCAGAGCCTTCTCTTCCCCAGGCTGAACAACCCCAGCTCTCTCTGTCTTCCCAGGAGGGCTGCTCCAACCCTCTGAGCATCTTGGCGGCCTCCTCTGGACTTGCTCAGTTTAATTTTAACTACAGCAAAGATTAGAAAACAACAAAATCGTAGTCTGATGCACATAAAAGCTCCTGTCTGCTGAGAAAATAAATTTCACAGAATTATTGAAACAGAGCATAGAATCAGAACAAAATGCTGTGCCTCCTGCTACCTTCGTCCTGCCAGATATAATGACAGGAAAAACAAATACAATTTTAAAAATCACTCTGCCAGAATAAAATGCTGTAGTGATTAGAATACCTGCAGCCTGGACCTGCTGGCTGATTGAACAGGCCAGTTCAAAGACTGATTTCATATCGGGGAATTAATTGATAAATTGGACTGAGGAAACACACCTACACCATTGTCCAATGTCTTGGTCCCCACATCAGCATACTTGTCACTGCCACAGCTCTTGGATTCCACATAGTAACTTGGGAGCAAATATTTATTTCGTTGGTGTTTTCTACTCTTTGCTGTGCTAGTGAACATCTTCAGCAAACAATTTGGTTTTCTGGCTGAAGGCAGGCAAATTATTCTCATCATAATATTATACTACCTGAATGTCTACTTATTTTTGAAGCTGAATTCCAGTGTCAGCACTGCCATCCTGTTTGCAGGTTGTTTATTAGTGATCCAAAATAGCACAGGAGCATAACAGAAAAATGTTCAGGTATTTCTGCAATTTGCTGCAGCTCCTTTAATATCTTCACAATTAATTTTGTCAGGAGAAACTGAACATTCTTTAGGGAGAAACCTTTATTATTACTTAAGCATTCCTCTACTAATACATAGCATCTGTCCTGCGTATGTAGGAAGATGCCAAATATTTTTGTGTGTTGCTGAGTTTTCTATTGAGATTTTCAATTTTACTGTGATCTCGCCTCGCCTCGCCTCGCCTCGCCCCTCTCATACAACAGAGAGCCAGCAGTACTCTTCTGATTATTATATGCCCATGTGAGCTACAAAACCTTTTTCTTTTTGTCAGAAGTCCTGTACAGAGGGCAGATAAAACCAGGCACTGTGATTCATCTAACGTAAATTTAGACAACCAGTGCGTACATAGCTACCTCCAGAATTTTCAGCTCATCAAAAATTTCCCAAATATACAACCTCAATGCATGATTCCTCCAAATTATTCTGTCTACTTCAGGACATCTTCTTCTGGAAAATATGTAGTCATCCAAGTGTTAGTCATTTAATCAGTTGAATCTAGGTCTGTGTGTCTCTTATTTGACTTTCAGTTGACTTGAATAATTTTTCTGTGTAGTCTCTGACCCCACAGACATCAGTCAGCAAATACAGCTGCTCTGCCTTGTGTATTGTGCACAGCTAACTCTTCACCTGCTCCTTATGTTATGTATTTCCTCTGACCCACTTGCTTGGTTGCTTCTGAATAGGCTTTTCTTTCCTCTGTAAGTGCTTTGGCCTTTTTGATCCCTTTTGCAAGTGCATGGATCAAACAATGACTTCAGCCTCTAGTTCTAACCTCCTGTCCCGTTGCCAATGGTCAGTATAGGATGTTCTGGTGAATTTTTGTCTCTTGGCAATGCAGAAGAAACTTTGGGCTTCCTCCTCCTCTGTTGGAACATTTATCCCAGCCAGTGGCTTGGTTGTCTGTTTTATCACTGTGAACCCAGCTGTATATATCCTTTTTTTTAGTCATTCTGTCACTTCACAACCTGGTCATCCAAGTGCTGCAGAGCCCAGGTGATCTGTCTACCAAAAATATCAAAACAAAGAAAACAAACCAAAAAAATTACATTGACAAAAATAAGCATTTGATTCAGAAAAGGTAGTCCATACCTATGAAGATAGCTACATTTTTGTAATAGAAAAGAAGATATAGAAGAGAATTGTTTGGGCTGAAGGAAAAAATTTTCTGCCATTTCTGTTTCTCACCAGAGACAGAAATCGATAGACCCCAACTGTGCTCAGTTGCACTATTTTCTACAATCACAGGTCTTAGAGTTGGAAGAGGTGTATTAGGTTTATCTAATCCATCTCCTTGTCATACAACTGCATTGCTCTTTACTATACATTCTCCACTGCCTTTCCTGATTTAGCTTATAAAACCTGTAAAGCTTAAAATAGCGGGTTAAAGACAAGAAGAGAATGGTTAACTTAGGCTTATTCTGTCCTTGACTAAAATACAGCACTAGTGCACTTTTCTCTAAGACTGACCTCTGTGTAGTCCTCAGCTCCTTTGTGACATTGCATTTGCTTTACAGCAGTGAAAATACAGAAAGTTTAAGCTGATTTTATTTGAGACTTAAGTAGATTGTCCCAGGATTTTCCATCCATTTTAAAGAACACTTATTTCTGTCTGGTCATATTTTGCTGAGTTACTCCGAGCGTAAAATAGCAGTGCAAAAGGAGAATCCCATGGAAGAAGAAACAAGGCTGAGGTAAAGTCTGGTTGTCAGCCAACATTGTAAAACATTATTCATATCCTGCACACAACAAACAGCTGTTAGGGGCTCAGCATCTGGGAGGTGGGAGAATTAAGGAAAATGGCTTTAAATGATAAAAGGGATCTGCAGAAGACTTAAGAAAATGGTCCATGTAATTATGAGCAAAGCAGTTGCTGAAACCCTGGAGAGTTGCACATTAAATAATACCATTTGTCAGGTAAAACACCTTGGCCTTGATGCTGATCTCACCTGCTCAGATGTTACAGTGCTGCCTCTTCAATGACTCAGAAGGAGATGAATCTGATTTCTACCATCACAATTCAGAGCAATGTTTGTCCCTTGCACTGGAACACAAGTGGGTTATTAATGGATTATTTTCAAGTTTAACCTTATAGCTTCTAAAGATTCTAGATTTCATATGTTTTAGGGGGTTATGAGTGAGAAAAAAATAACCTCAGAAAAAGCCATATAACTAATTAATGTAGCACGACTTCTAACTGGATCCTGGATCTCCCCATTCCCTGATATTCTTTCAATGTCAGAATGCTTTCATTTCTGACTGTTGCTAGCATTCTCCTGTTTCTTTCAGCAAGAATATTTCTCTTGTGTCATATATTCACATCTTCTAGGTGCTTCTTTTTCAGTTCAGGCATTCAGAAAGTTTCTGTTTCCAAGTTTCTTTTAAAAGATTTTTTTTCCCAACCAGGGAATCTGATACCTCTTTTCAAGGAAGAAAGAGAAATGGAAATCTCAGTATGTTGCAACACAGAATGACAGGATCACAGCTATTGCTGGCTCCTGCTCTCACCTTAAGGTATATGGAATGCAAGTTATCCATGCAGCCACATGGCAAGGGAGATGTTATGGCAAAACAGATGTAGGAGGATGAGAAGGTCCATTGAGACCAAATAAAATCATAGAAACATAGAGACATAGAATTGCAGAGTGGCCTGGACCTTAAAGATCATCCAGTTCCAACCCCTCTGCTTTGGAAAGTAACATCTTCCACTAGACCGGGTTACTCAGAGATCCATCCAGACTGGCTTTGAACACTTCCAGGGATGGGGCAGTCACAGCTTCTTCGGGCACTCTGTGTCAGGGCCTCACCACCCTCACAGGGAGGAATTTTTTTCCTAATATTTAATCTTAACCCACTCTCATTCAGTTTGAAACCATTCCCTTATTGTCCTGTCACTATATGCCCCTGTTAGTAGATAAAATCTCTCATCCTTACCCATGATGACCATCCCATTTGATCAGGGATGGACTTCACAAATCATCAAAATCATCAGCATCAGTTCAATGCAAATACTTCATCAGTGCTTTTTAGGGCAGGCAAGAGGTTAGGAACTGCCTCAGAAGGAAGATAAAAAAATGGCAGGTGTTATTACCCAGCTCTGTAAATGGATGGTGCATCCACAGATTGCATATGATATGCTGTCCTGATTCCCCTTCTCCAAAGGAACAGAGGAGTTAGAGAAGCATATCAGAGTAAGTGATCCCATAGAAAGAGAGAAAATATACCGGACATTCTTTTCCCTGGGACATAACGGCATGAGAGGAATATAAAAAATGGTTCAGCACCTTAGAATAAGCCCCAGTTGAGGTCTTCAATCCTCTGCTGAAGTCTGTAAGCTGAAGATTGTGTTTCAATATTCCTTCATCTCCTTTTTCATTAGGAAACAGTTATTACCTACAATTACAAGTAATAACTATTAGAACAATATCTACTTCTGCCTTTTGTAGGAATTAACTGTCTTTGAATGTTGCTAAGACCTTTGCATCAATGATGGAGAAAAATGTGCAGTTTTGCATTAAAGGTCCATTTTGGTCCAGCCACTACAGCTGCTCGTAAGAATGCAGTAATTGAGGCATCTGGACCAATGGAGCAGTGCCTGACTCATCCCTGTGTACAGCTGTGATTCAGCCAAGAGAGGGAGAGCCGAGGTGCCAGAGTCAAGCAGCTGTAGAATACAGCCAGATACACCTGTGGCTTACAGGTGTTTTCTTCCACATATTTCAAATTCCTCCCATTTCACTTCTCAGCAGACCCTCGAAATGAGAGGCTTTTCAAGCCATGTGTCTCGCTCCACTGACCTGGCAGGGATCACAGACACCAAACTTAGAAAGCTGCTTCATTGAATTCTTCATAGCTATGTGTAAATGAGGAATCCAAGTGAGACAGACTGGATCTTAAGACTTCATTTTTCTCCATGGAAATGGTAGTAGGTTTCCCAATGGTAGCGTCCACCTTTGTTTAGATTTTGATTATAAGCATTTGTGGAAGGAAAGGAATACTTATGGGTCAACAAGGAGTCAGTACATACTATTTAAATAATGCCCACAACTACAACATGTTACAAATTATTTTGACTTTCTGAATGGAACAATAATAACAAACTGATGGACCATTATACAATTTGGGTTAATTCTAGCTAGAGCAACTAACACAACCCCTTACAGGTAAGATGAGAATAGATGAACAAATTCCAGCAAATAACACTGTCAAGTAACCCCAGAATTTCCAGTTCAGGTCCTCCTTAACTCACAAAAACTCAAATCTTTCCAGGTCTGGTGTGTGTTTTTCTACTCCGACGCAACTGCTCTTTCGCGCATATTAAAATTTAACAGACTAACATGTTATGTTTGAAATTTTAATCTAGACACATAACAAAGTAAGACCCGAGTAGGAATGCAGAAGAACCTGCAATTTAGAATACCATTGGAGCCAGATTTTAAGGATGTTTTTGTTCTCTCTGAGTTTCGGGTTCTTAAACAGCTTTAACTGTCTGGCTCTGAGTGAGGCTTTTTATATGCAAATGATAGGCAGATTAATTCAGCAGCTCACTTGGAAGATTTAAAGAGAGGAAGAGAAGACCTGCCTGCTGGAACACTGAACCCTGGGTACAGCTGTTCAAGAAATACAGCAAAGGACAGGTTTGAACACAAGAGAACATAATGTACGAGTTAAATAGGTTCTTTCGGAGTTTGTAGCAGACTCACTCCTAGCTTTCACTCCTTTCCAATTTGGCACCTGGCCCTTCTTAAAATTTCCCTCTACTAACAGTGGAACAAATTTAAACCCACTCCAGAAGTACATTTAATTCAGAGCTTGTCTTTTCTCTCCTTTTCTGGTAGCTGCTCTGTTGTCAAGCAAAATAGTACTGCCTCTCCAAGCAGAATGAGAAAGATTCCAGCTAAATGCATTGTCCTCCACCTTCCAGAAAACATTCAGAGCTTTCTTCCATTAATAAGAGATTTATTTCATCTGAAGAACATATCCACAGGGGAGCAACTGGTCCAGCTCATTTTCATGCTGATATATTTTCTTCTCTGCGAACTGCAGAGCAACAGCATCACTGCTGCAGCACACAGCTTAGAAGCCACTAAATGCACTCCTGAAAACAGGCATAAAAGGTTTTCTGTACCCAAATTCTCCACTCTACACTGCAGTGTGGGACATCCTCTCTAGTCTGAGCCAGATTAATGTGCACCTTCAGAGAAATTGTATTTCTTCCGCTGATTGACTGAATGCAAATTTTACAGAAATCTAAATCCTTGATTTAATCTAAGAAATTTGGACCTTGTGTCCAGAAAAACAGCAAAAATTTTCAGAAAATATGGGATCAGAAAGCATCACATGCACTTCAAAAATCAGGGAAGGAAGATACAGCACCACAGTTGCAAGTATCATAGGAGTGGGTGTTCATGGATTCAGCTGATGTCTTCAAGATCAGTAGTTATAAAATTCCCTGCACACTGCATTACTTTATAATAACCCACAAATGGTGACAAACCCATTGTCACTGCCTTGGATTACTGAGCAGAGGTCCACAGTTACACAGATCTTGTTTTAAGGGTCCTCCAATTGCAAAAGGTTGAAAATCATTGTCACTGTGAGAAATGGACTGAAATAAGTAAAAAATGAGTCATTGTTTGTCTAACTGTTTCACATCTCTTTCAGAAGGCAAATTACATTGCAGCTGACAGAAAGTCAGTTTTCAATAGATAAGAGCATCAACCAGATCCTTTGTGCTGTGACACGGAACAAGCTTCCTGCTTACAGAAGATCTCCAATGGAATGATGATATTTTAAATTTGAAGAGAAACATTGATTACAGGTGTTGCTGAAGGCTGAGAATAAGAAAGCAAACAAAGCCATGCTGAAATGAGCCTAGCAAAATCAATCAGTTTCTAAATTTAAAATTAAATTTATATATTAAAGGACTGAGTGTTGGGACTGAGTACCCAAGTTGTTGCAGAAATTTAGAAAAAAACCCAGAGTAAATTAGAAACATACCTATTTGATGGACTTCCTTCCCTTCCCTTCCCTTTTCCCTTCCCTTTTCCCTTCCCTTCCCTTTCCCACAGAAATCCCATCAGCTCTTGGCAGGATAGATGGAATCACAGCCATTCTTAAATCAGGGGACACCCATTACAGCTACAGCTCCAGGCACACACAGCTTTCCCCTCAGCTTGAATTCCAGCTTTGCTTTTTGTTTTGCCACAGAGCACATCCTACAACTCCATAAAGCAGAGAGACATCTGCAGGTAAAGATCTCGGAATCACTTGCTGTAAAGTAAAGAAATGCTGGAGCAAAGTGTTTTCAGAAAAGACAGTTTCCATTGCATGAAAAAACCCACTGATTTTAACATGGTTTAGGACAACTAATAAAGACAAGTGATATTGCAATAAACCTATTTTTTGAGCTGTTAATCTTTCTTTATCATGGAAATGGAGAAAATATGAACAGCATATTCATGAAATATGATGCTGGAATGTGATCACTGCATTATTGCTAATCATTCTACAAGCTGTATTTAATTAACTTCAAGAATTGAAAATCATTGGAGGAAGGATTTCAACCACATGCACTCCACTTACTGATATTGTATGTGGTGTAGAGATATCTCAGTGGATTTACTACTTTTCAATAGAGAATGTGAATTCCTGCACCATTTTTATTAACAACACACACACACAAACAAACAAAAGCAAACACAAAACCTTCCACCTGACTGGGTTTTTATCACTGGGGGTGTACCAGCCATCATTTCAATGAGCCATTAATTTGTGATGGTAGAATTATCTCAGTTTTGATCCATGTCCTAGAAAAAGTCAGTATTTGTGGACAAAAGTAAACCCTTTCCCTTAGTACCAAGGAAATCGGAGGAATTTTATCCATGTCTACTCATGAAGTAGGCAGTGTGCATCCAAGTTGTCTGCAATGGCATCCCAGGCATATTTAAAGCTTCTTCCCTCAGAAATGACAAGTGAACCAAGGTGTTCCATGGGCTGGATCCTGCTCCCTGCACACCACTGGAGAGAAAGGTGTGATGTTTCAGCTAATTCAGAGTACAAGACAATATTTTTCTCTCTTTCATTTTTTTTTTTTTAAATTTTTTTTTTGTTGGTTGGTTGGTTATCGTTGTTGTTTTTGGTTTTAGTTTGGGGGGTTTTTGTTTGTTTTTTTTGTGGTTAGGGCGGTTTGTTTGTTTGGGTTTTGGTTGGTTGGTTGGTTTGGATTTTTTCTGTATTTTCATCTTTTTCTGCAACTACTTAGACTCCTAGAACTAGAATAAAACTAGAAAGAGATCAGCCCTGGAAAAAAACATCGTCAGATGTCAGTGGCAGGAGTCTACAAAACCCCACCATGGGTGAGGCTTTGACACCATGAAACCCCAGCTCCTGTAAAGAGACACCATCTGACTGCTGCCACTGCCCCCACGGGACATGGTTCACTCCTTGGAATCCTGAGTTCTTCCAACTCAGGACAGTCTGACAGGCAAGAAAATAAGTTATCACAGCTTCATCCTTTTCCTGCGGAAAAAGGATGGAGAGTAATGCGACTCTTTTCACCTGGGTCTGTTCTATTTACAAACTCTTTTCTCTGCTGTTCCATTTCAATCCCATATAAACAATTATTAGAAATGCAGATTTATTTTTCCAAATGTAATTGTGTTCTGCAAACCACTCGAGTGCTGCTAACCATGACTAATGTTAGCTGGCAAGGCTCACAGGGGCAGCAGCTCTTGGAGGTAGATGTGTTTGTGGCATTTCCCTTGGAAAACAAATACAGAGGCTGAAAAATTATGCATGAAATATTCCTTACACTCCCAAAAACACTCATTTGCCATTGCTACCTACAGGAAAAACAAATACACACTGAGGAAAAGCCTCCTACATGGGACTCCCTTTATAAGAAGGTTATGAGCACACTGTAATTGTAGCTGTGCTGTGCAAGCTTTCTAACCAAGGACTTACAGGTCACTGCCACCCAATAATTACAGTAAATTCAGTTTGCCTCTATTTAATTTTTTTTACTTTGCGAACTGGTGCTGAAGCAGTGAAAAAGCCTGTGTGGCCACAAGTCCACAGCAGATTGATGTGCAAAGCAAGATGAAATTGTAAAAACCAGCAGATTCTTAGAGATATCAGATGCAGAAAAATCAGATAAAATAGGCAAACTGCCTTCTCATCATAACAGTCTTCCTTTTGTGGGTATCTGGGCACAGTCAAAGCTCAACTGATTAAATGTAGGCATCTGTATCAGGTAAGCTGGATCACATCTCAGATTTCATTGCTTGTTTGACAGAACAAAATTTCTAGAAAAATAACTTTTGCAATTTGTATTTACCTATGAACTTTAAAAAAAGGAAAAATATATTATATTGCAATACTGTATAAAGAAATATGCTGAAATTAGTATTAAGTTCAGGATGTTCATAAAGTATAATTATTTTAAAATAGCTGTACAAACTACACATATGACAACTGTTATTAAAAACAATTGTTTTATTTATTTATTGTTATATAACAATATGTTTGCCATAGAACAACTTTTCAATTTCATAAATACTCTTTACAGCTGGGGTTTGGTACATGCTAGAATGAGATCACTGCCAGTGTGAGGACCTGGCTCCAAAACCATCCTTTGGGTAATCATTGTTTGACAAGTAAATTGCTGATCCAAATGAATACAAATATGAATATGCTGGCATGTTTATAGTAGGTAAAGGTCAGTGAAAATTGGGGGTTTTTAGTTCCCAGAACTGTCAAGTTGTGTGAAATCTCCATTTTATAGATAAAGAGGTAGAAAATATAGTGTCTTTTCCAAGATTCAATGGAAGGTCATATAAGAACCATCTATTAAAAAGTGGGTTTTTTGTAAAGAATGTTCTAGAATTACATAATTCTCTAATCACTTTGTCTGTCTTTTTTCTTCTGCAGTTTCACAGTTGGGTCTTGTCACTGCAAAATATCTGAATCTTTCTAGGACTGCACTTTCTTTTTAAATATTTGTACAAGGACTTACACAAGGGAGTGCTGGGAGTTAACAGTGTTTTTTGGACAGGAAGGTGATAAATAGCATTGAGAAGAATCTTGATTAGAAATCAGTTTTATTGCCTCCCAAACTTGCCAACTCACAAGTTCAGTTGTTTCTGGGGAAGTGTTTTAATGACTTAAACAATATGCAAAAGAAAGACAATATTGATGGCTCTAATCGAGGTTTTTAATCACTCCAGATTTCCAAATTGGGGGACTTGAGAAGCACTAACGTTCCTGTTATTGTTATTATAGCCTTGATTGCAGCAGATGTTTAGGAAGAAAATGACCAATTTTCTCCTCAAAACAGACATTTTTAAACCCAGGAAAAAATATTTTTGAAAATTTTAACCACAAAAAAGAATATGATCAGGTAGGAAAACATTTCAAAACTGAGCTGCAAAGACAGACAGTTGGGAAGAGGAGATAGCCACAATTCCTGTCTGAGGGCTGAAATGAATTTCAAGGGTGTAAGCGAGATGAGGTGGAACTGTTTCCACCCTTCACTACAAAATGGGAAGAGATTTAAGGCTCCCTAGATGTTTATTAATTTGTTATTTTCATGTTTGTTAGTTCTTCTCTTTGAAAAATGTTTGTGGTGAGGTTTCTTAAATGTCTACATATATAAATACATATTTCGTGTGTTTTTTACTCTGTAATTTTCTTCATTTATAGTTGGAAATGTTGCCAGAAACAAGGAAAGTAAAACAATGCGATACAAAGATTTAGCTCAGGCAGCTAATGGAGTTTGGGAAGGTCACAGAATAAAGTATAGAGTAAAATTGGAAAGAAAATAAAACTCTCCAAACTGAAATTTGAGCATAAAACGTAAAAGAACTTTTAGATATGCAGCTCTCATACTGTAAGCTGATCCCAAGTGCAGCTTGATATGTTCACTATAAGAATTTCCTGTTATTCAGAATTCATGAGATGTGAAAGTGTGCATCTGTGGAGATCAAATGTAATCCTTAAAAAATTCATCATCAAAATGTATAAATAGTTCTGCTATTTATATCAATTGCTTGGAATTTTATCATCAGAACTGTGGCACTTACAATTGTACACATCAGAGATCAAGGGAGACATGTAAATGTTTTGAATAGAACATAGTGCATTATGGTTCTTTTAATCCATAGAGTTTTATGAGCTTTAGAAGGGACTCCATATAAAATTAGACCACATTCATCCGAATAAAATGCATTGAAATAAAATGGGTGAATCTCAGTGAATATTCAGTTCTGCAGTGCTTTTCCACTGCTCAAGGATACACTGCTGAAGTCTTTGCTGCTAAATAACACCATAATGATTCTTTCTGTCAGCTAAAATCTAAAATATAAAAATAACTGTAAATATTTATCTGTCATTACAGGGGCAGATCTCTATAAAGAACAAAATAACCACAATGCAATGTTTACATATTTATTTTAAATGCAGTAAAGGCTTTCCTCTAAACCTAGAAGAGTGGCAATAGTCTTTTATACTCTATGCAAGGAGGAAATTTAGGTGGAGTTTCTATTTGTTGAGCCTCCCAAATGATGAATGATTAATAAACTCTCAAGCCTCCCAAATTAAGAATGTTTAAATAGAAATAAAATACTCAGATACAATAGATGGGATTCATTTAATTTTATGTGTTTCATATTTTAGATGCCTCTTTTTAAGATAGTCCCTCAGTCATTTTTATTTGAAGTCAGTGGAGAGAAATAGGAACTGGGATTCACCTCATCCCACTGCAGAGGTTAAAACCGGTTCAAATTATTTAAAAAATATAATATTTCTCATGTATGAGAATTCTATTCAAGTTCAGTGGTCATTAAAGCCACTAAACCTGGAGTCTCTTGGAGTGTATGGAGCTTCATCTCTTTATGCAAAGCCACGGTGATTCACAGTAGAAGGTCTGACTCAGGGATTTCTAAAAGTCAGTGAAGTCAACAAATTTTGAGGTTAGCATGGTTGGTGAGAAGTGAAGATTTTTATTTACTGCAGCAGTTTAGTTTATCTTACAACTCTCATCACACCCCACTCAGAGCAGAGAGCACTTTAAAGCTCCACAGCGAACCCTTTGTAACAGATTGGTGGTGTCAGCAAGGTGTCAGGCACCAAGGTAACACTGAACAAAGCTGCACTTACAGCTCCCACAAGGCACTTATAATTAATGTACAGGAGCAGTATTTTCCATAAGAGATCCCATTCGATGCATTAAAGGTGTTTTAATGAGCAAAATGCACGAACTTTCCCATTTGCTGCCAGATTAAACCTTACTTCACTTTGCTGCCCGTGATTTGTTCCTGCACAGTCCCTTTTCTCATCCAGGTTCTTATGTGGAGTTTGCACCATGGAACAGGATTGCTTATGTCACAACAGCCTCATTAAAAAGCCATACTGTTCAGGCACACAGTCTTAATGAAGGACAGACGACAAGAAAAGTAGGACCAGATTTACCATTTCATAAGAAGAGCAAACAAAACAGGAGTTTATGATTTGCTCTAAACATAGTTAACTCTGCCTTTGACTCACCCTATTCAGGGCAGTATGTGAATACAGGAGCTCATCTGCTTGTCCATGAGGCAAGGAGAACCTTGTTCCCAGTGTTTGTCAAGGTTCTCTGAATAATTTTGTCATAGTATTATCCCAAAGGCCACCAGGACTCAATCTTCTTGCCTGTACATCACCTGTGAGGTTTGCTTCTTTTGGCAGATGTGTGGCATGTCCCAAAGGAAAAAAAACCATGCAGGTCTTTTTAAAGTGTGTGCATTTCCCTTCAGTACTTGGACACTTGGTGCATGGAGTCTGACTACAGCACATGGAGGATAAGTAATGGTGCACCTGCTTTCAGTGATTAACACGGGGCACTGTAATCATGTGCAACACCAGACATCCTCATGGACCCTGAAGATCCTAAGATCCATGCCCAAAACATCTGCTATGAGAGTTGTCTGAGTCACGTCAAGTATTTCAAAGCACTGATTCAAGAAAGAATTCCAGAAACATCAAAAATGCCCCTTTGTCCTCCAGTTCACAGCAGTTGCTTAAAACAAACAAACAAACAAAAAAGAATCCAACCCAAAACAAACAAACAAACCCAACCGAAAAGCAGCAGACCCTTAAAGGAGTAGCAGTTGTTCCTTTCTATGAGTGCTTACCTTAGCTCTTTCAGCTTTCAAAGACAGTTTTTTAATTCCTCTTACGGATGAAATAGGTGTTTGTACTTGTAGGAGGACACAGAAGGACAAAATTGTCCACTGCTATAAGTGTGCAACCACAGGCAACCAACAAAGCTTCTTTGATTTTCTGTCATGTGTCATCAAGCTTCAGCACTTGTTTTAATCTCTGCTACTTTCCCTAATGCATCCAAACATTTATGCCTTTGTTTCCCTTCCCCTTATATTTTTCTTGTTTTCTGGCTGAACTTCTGCTCCTGGAAGCTTTGTGCCCTGTGCAGCAAAACTCTCTGAAGAAGCTTCAATTGCCTCTGCAGTGTGAGCTCCAGGGCTGGTGCAGAGCCGGTCTCAGGCACCAGCTCTAATTATACAATTAAGTGTAGGCAATAAGAAGCAAGTAATACTTTCAGTTTATTTGCTTTGTGAGGAATCACACTCATCTGGGTCAAAATGACCTGACAGATACTTCTACATGCCATCTGTTTCTGTAAAACACATACACTGCTTCTCAGTGCAGTGTTAACCCTTCTCCTCGTGTTTCATCACTTATCCTGGATTGCTCTCTGAGAGGGCATTTTTCAAAGGCAAAACTCTGTAAAAGCCTTGACACTAGGAAGACACAAATACATTAAAATTTTTACTGTCTCAGGGGAGAGAGCCTCTCACTGCATTCTGATCACTGTCATCATTAGAAGGTTTGCAAAGGTTCAGAGTATCTCAAGTTGGAGGGGACCCATAAGGATCATCAAGCCCAAATCCCTGTTCCAGGCAGGACTACCTAAAACTAAACCATGTGACTAAAAGCACTGTCTGGACATTCCTTGAACTCTGACATCACTAGCATCCTCACATTTCAACAGGACCTTGAACATTCATCCAGTTTCAGGAAGAAAAGCAATATCAGAATGTGATCAAAACTAATAACACCTTATTTACTCATTCACCTTGTCCCGGCTCCTTCTGAAGGTGCTGTCCCTTGTGCTGCTGCCTTCATTTTCTTGGTGATTCACTTGGGAGTACACAACTAACAGCTTTCCTAAAACATGGTCATTTGCAAGCTTCTGTTGGTGCAGCACTTGAATTAACCCTGTTCTGAATTGTGCCTCACTAAATTCCTGGGAATAGGTGTATGTCATGTACCAGTGGTTTCTGAGCTGCAGGCTATAGGGTAATGGCTGCAGTTACAAGGAGAGCATCTGTCCTCCTTTTATCCTTTTACTGGTGACGCTGATGGCATTGGACATTATTCTGTAGAAAACAACCTATATCAAGAATCCCCAGGGCTGGGGTCTGCCAGACTGTGGCTGCAGTGTTGAGATTTCAGCAAGTACAGTGCCATGATAAAGCCTTTTTTAATGTGTCCTTGGTCACATCTGAGAAGAAAACACAGTGGCTGAAATCACATCCCTTCAAACAGCAACTGTTCTAGATGTACTCCTGTTTTCTCATTTTCTCATCCTGTGGCATTCTTACCAAAAATTTACCTGGTAAGGACAAGTTAAAAAATACCCCAAACCATTTAAATTCCATTATTTTAGTTTTCTGGAACAACCATGTCTACTGACCTGGCATGCATTGTAATGAGGGCTGATGTGAGGAGCCAGAATGACCCCCAGAATTTGGGATCACAAGCTCTTCCCCAGCTGGAACAGCTTTGGGAAAAGAGAAGCAGAACAGGATAACCAAAGACTTGCTGTGTCAGAAAGTACTTTTGGATCTGTTGGCTGTGATGGCAAAGCCATAGCAGCTACCACAGTCCCTGGCCTTCTGCATGGGCAATGGTTTTCTTCCCCTCCTGCTCTGCAGCTCAAGGTTGTCACTCTGTCACTCTTCACGAGGCTGCTCTGTAACCAGGAGGACAGAAATGCAAGGTGCATAAGAGTGAAACACAGCCCTTTAAAATGAGCAGGGAAACAGGCTGAAGTTCTCCAAGCAGTGTAGCCAAGGAGGTGGGAATATGTGTGATATGTGTGGGAGCAGAAGGAGAAGGCATGTATTTTTAAGACAGTTTTACTATCAAAAGTAGAATTTTGTTTAATCTGCCCTCTCCTTCAGCATCCCATTCAACCAGTTGGTGCTACAGCACACCAGATTTGGGGTTTGCTCTTTTTCTCACCATCCTTGTATGTGTCTTCTACAGTTTCTACATCTTTCCTCAAGTCTGTGTTTGTACTTTGCCTGTTTTTCTGTGTTTCTATCAGCTGTCTTCTCTTGCGTCTTATTTTTTCACTCCCTCATTTAGTTTCTCTTCTGTCTTTCCGACTTACTGTGTTCTCCTGGACTCCTTCCAGCTTTGCAGCAGTATTTGTCCTCACAGCATCTTGCAAGGTTTTCCTTGTGCAGCTAGGTCTTTTCTTTCTCCTAAATTATTAAAAATTCTAGGCCTTTTCAAGACTTCATTTTCAAGTGCATCATTTTCAGGTGTATATTTGAGACACTCCCACCAACATCTGTTCACCTATTAAAAAAACAAACAAACAACTCTTGCTGTAGAGGCGTTGGATAGAAAAACACAATTTGCCTAATAAGAAAGAGAAGAGCAGAAGGTTTCTCTAGGGGAAACAACTCAGTCAAAGCAAAGATGCAATATATAAATACATCTCCACCACTCCTCATTTTGGGAGTTATGGGGCAGCTCACCTGTCCCCAGATATTGCTTCAGAAGAGTGCTAGTGTCTTCCAAGCCCTGACCCCTACCTGCCAGCTCTGTGCAGATGTCTGAGACACTTTATGGTGCCCTCAGCTGTGTCCTGTGCCTAAGCTTAGACAGTGAAGCAAGCTGGTGTTTTGGGACATCTTTTATACCATGTGCAGGACACCCAGAGGAGATCAAACTTCTTCCACAGACGAGGTCAAGCTGCCCTTACACAGACATTCTGTGTGGTCCACGATGCCTCTGGGCACTCCACATCCACTCTCCCTTTCATGCCATGTCTTCTCTGCCAGCCCACCCATGTGGATGTCTCGGGTACCTGAGGCTGCCTCAGGTGACACAACCAGGTCACACCCAGTAAGGCGCAATCACCTTAACTGATTAAGGCAACTAATTAGAGATGGGTGTTTAACACGTGCAGCTGTCTCAGCTCCTGTTACAGTGAATGGATACCTAATCAATACAGTCACTGGCATGCGGGGAGTGACTCAGATCTCCCAAAAGTAGGCACCTGGTGACTGATTGGCTGAATTACCCTCCAAGCTCTGCAGGATCACTGACGCCCTCTCTGCTGACTTAGACACTTGGTTCCCGTGTAGACATTTCCATGCAGACCCTTGTATTGTGTTGTCTGAACTTCAGACTGAACCCTGCCCACAGAGTCCATCGAACTCACTAAATATCTCATTCTAGAACAGAAAGTCTTTCAAATCCTAGACCTACTTCGGAAGTCAGGAATGAAGTGGCACATCAAGACTCAATTGAGGCACAGACACAAAGGAATCTCATGCCTTTTGAGATGCACTGGGCTGTCCAAAGATAACCAGAAAGATTTGGCAGATGCAGCATTGAACCTACAGACCTATGTGTTTTGGGATGTCACCCTCAGGCCAGGAAGGGCAACCCCAGACATCTCAGATGCTTGTGCTCAGTGGATCTGCACTGTGGGCACCTAAGGAAGTCTGTATCAAAATTAGACAATTATTATAAGCACCATATCTCAGTTTTGACTACGTGACAATCCTTCCTCTCCTCAGTCAGCACACATAACTGTGCTGCTCTCACCTCTCTTGGAGCATATTTCTTGGAGCAGTTTCTCACTATAATCATCTACAAATAAGAATTTATAATTATGAGGGTGGTGAGGTCCTGGCACAGGCTGCCCAGAGAAGCTGTGGCTGCCCCATCCCTGGAAGTGTCCAAGGCCAGGTTGGACAGGGCTTGGAGCAACCTGGGATAATGGAAGGTGTCCTGCCTATGGCAGGGGCATAGAAATTAGATATTGTTGAAGGTCTCTCTCGACCCAAACCATTCTATGATTTTATGATTTTATGTTCTGAGGTGTTGGGTTGTATTGTTATAGATATAGATATAGATACAGATATGGATATAGATGATATAGATATGTTGTCATTTCAGCAATTCATCATGAGGCTCGGATGATCTCAAACAACACTTCAGTCACCTTGACCTGGCCTGAGGCTGGATATGCAGCAGTGATCCTGTTTTTCACAGACTAACAACTATAGGTATTTCCTTCACTTCCTTGCCTTTTTTGAAGATGTGAGCCTTCTTATTTCTTTGTTCTCCTTGTCATCCCACTCATACCTTATTTCTTTCTAAAACATTGTGCAGTGTCCCCATTGAACACCTTCCCAATCTGCTCTCCATAATTTCCATTCAAACCACAGGCTGTCCTCCTGCTCAGTCTAGTTTGTTTTTTCCTGGTAGTTCTATTCCCAAGCTTTCCTGTCAGAAACCCAGTGAAATTCTGAGCATGATGCAGTGCTCCCTGTCTCTCTCACTTTATGGAACACAAACAGTTATGGCCAAAATCCACCCATGAGATGTTATTGAAGAATTAGATATGTCTTGAAGTTATCATTGTTGACAGTGGCTGAGCTTTCCCATACCAAGGTCCAACTATTAAATTTGTGAACCAAAGTAATGTTTGTACAAATTCAGTACTGGGCTGACATTATTTCTTACTATAATGAGAGCACAGTAGTCAAAGCATCCATACATATTCATAGAAAATATTCAGATTCTTTTAGAAAATAGTTTTTCTCTTTAGGCTTCCAGTTTACCAGCATCATTTTCACACTTGCAGTTGACCCGCCCATCCCTTGAGCTGGACTTTATCACCTCTTAACTGTCCTCATTTTGAGCCTCTGTGAGTCAATAGTCTCCAAAGATGGGCTTAGGTTTTACATTTTCATTCCTCTTTTTGCATTTTTCTTTTTCTGTTGAGTATCTTGGCTAGAGGAAGTCTTTAGCACTATGGAGATGAGCTCGCATTTAATACTGATGTCCCTCCTCAAGCCAATTGCAAATGGCTAGAGCACTTTGATCTCCTGAGGGAGAGAATTTTCAATAATTACTTACTTCAGCCCTATTAATTCTCAAAGTAAAAGAAAGACTTATCTTGGACTCCAGGACTGGGGAAGCAGACCCAGAAGCTGAGCCCTGAGGAGTTAAGAAGACCAGGTTTTTCAGCCGAAATATTTTGCTTGGCCTTCCTTTTGTACTGCAGAAAATATACCCCTGATCTGGCTCAGGCTTAATAAGTAGGGCTCTCTTTGTTAGAAATAGTCAGTAAAGCCACAGTCACCTGAGACTGGCAACCCTGAGAAGGACTCTGCAGTGAGGTGGCTGCAGAGGGAGTGAAGGACAGCGAGTGTCCCAGATCCGCCTCTGGGAACAGTCACACTCGTTCTCCAGAGCTGGAACAGTTGCTGATCTGCACCTTCCTTTCCCACCCATGTGCTGGCAGCAGTCCCTCCTTTGCCATTCACAAGGGGGAAGTGAGAGTTCACAACCACAAAATGACCTCGTTTAGCTGCCACTGCTGCTGGCACAGCTGAGCAAACTTCTACCTGGCTATGGAAGGAGTGGCAGATCCTGGGAGCAGCTGAGCTTCAGGATCAGCCATGGGATGGCAGCAACTTGAGGGGTTTTTGCTGCTGTACCATGACAGAAAGGGGATGGGAATTGTCACTTGAGGTCTGGGGCATGGAGCTGAGGGCTACATAACAGTGAAATGAAGAAGAAACAATACATCAAACCAATTATTTAGTTGTAGTTTAATGAGAACTCTTTGATGTCCTTTGATTTATGTTTGTCACCCTGTAAAGTCTAACAAATTTTCTCTCCTGCCCACACCATGTGTGGAGTGGTGTCTTTGATAGTTTATGGTTTTTAGGACCCAAGGAAAAGTACTGGAAGGCCACAGTTCACAGCCTGGAGACTGTGGAGGTGGACACTCAGAAATACCTGAGAAACAGGGGCTGAGAAGCATCGTATGGAAAAATACAAGCCAGAACTTATACGTGTCTTTCCTTTGGTGTTGGTGGGAGAATTTTTGCTGTCCTGCCTCAGCACAATGCATAATCAAAGAGTGGAAAGCACTGGGATACAGAAAAGCCCTCAGGTATCTAAAGTATTAGATTAAATAAAATCATTGCAATTTGCATTTTAACTGTCTTTTTTGCAGACTCCGTGGCTTGTGAATTGCTATATTAGATTATAAAGTTGACTAGATTAAATGTCTTGCACTTTGTCCAGCAGTCCAGTTTTTCAGCTCACTGATTATGGGAGGATTCTTCTCTCCCTTCTTTCATTTCACATGCAAAAAACACAAACAAACAAATAAACAAACAAACAAACAAACCCAGTTGTGGAATCTAATTTTTAGTATCTTCAAATGAGGGGTTTTTTTTCAAACATGAGCTCCTTTTTCATAGTCAAGGAAAAAATTCTACAAAAACATGCATCTCAGCCCTGTTTCCATTCATTTTCAAATGATTACAAGTGTCACTTTTAGCACTTTTTAATTGGAGTGTAATGGGGCATCACTAGATTCTGTAACCTTGCAGTCTGGCCTTTATCCCCTCTTATCCTTTCACTTAAATGTCAAATTCGCAGGAGTTTCTATTAAATAGACTGTTTCTATTAAGAGCGAATTAGACCCATGGATGGAGGAGAATAATGTTCAATACCCATTAAAAATGAGCAGTGCTCAGTGAGCTCATGGTGCATTTTTCTCCTCTGCACCATTCTCAGTCTCTGTGTGCTTGTGACGCTCACCTGTCTTGCAGAACCGCAGTGTCCAACAGTGAAAGCAACTCTGTTTCAACACTTGACTCTAGTAATACCCCGTGTGAAATCTATATTGATGTTTAACAGTCCAAAACGATTGCATTCCAGCTGATCTGATTCTTTCTTTTTTCTTTCAAAAAATAAAATCAAAAAATTTTTCTTTCATCCAATAAAATTTACTGTGATGTGCAGAACTATTTAAGCCCTAATCAGTGTATTCACATCTTGGGACCGTCCCTAGCACCACTGCTTTCACGAACCTCAGGGTATCTGGAGATTGGTTAAACTTGCTTTTCCAGAGCCATCAAGTGCTTTGCAATAATTCTGGAAATCATCTGAATTTACCTCAGTTCTTACACCTTAATTGTGCAGGTAGGCTTGGCATTATACACCCAACAATTTGGAGGGAAGGTAATCATGGAATCATAGAAGGGTTTGGGTCGGAAGGGACTTTAAAGATCATCTCATTCCAACTCCCTGCCATGGGCAGGGACACCTTCCACTATCCCAGGTTGCTCAGGGCCCCATCCAACCTGGCCTTGAACACTGCCAGAGAGGGGGCATCCACAGCTTCTCTAGGCAACCTGTGCCAGGGCTTCACCAGCCTCACAGTGAAGAAATTTTTCCTAATATCCAATTTAAACCTGCTCTATTTCAGTTTGAAGCCATTCTCCCTTGTCCTGGCTCTCCAGACCCTCATAAATAGTCTCTCTCCATCTTTCTTGTCGCTTCCTTTTAGGTCCCGGAAGGCCACAATTAGGTCACCCAAAGCGTCTCTTCTCTAGGCTGAACAATTCCAATTCTCCCAGCCTTTCCTCTCGGGAGAGGTGCTCCATCCCTCTGATCATCCTGGTGTCCCACCTCTGCACTGGCTCCAACAGGTCCATGTCCTCCCTGTGTTGGGAACCCTAGAGCTGGATACAATTATCAGGAACTCCACAGGAGGAGTGTCTCTGAACTTAACCAGCAGCAAGTCAATTACAAAGGAACTAAAGCTATTCAGACTCACTTTGCAATGCCCACAAAATGTTAACAAGGAGAGGAGAATGGAAACAGAAAACAGCACTTGTAAGTTTGCTAGACAAATATTTTCCCTTAGAGGTGCCTTAATACTTGGGAAAACTCACAAATAGAACTGAGCAGGGAACAAAGTAGATTAACTTCCACAAGGAAGTTCAGTTGCTGAGTTGTTGTTGCTCTGGTTAGGAAAAAAAGCTAAACTTTTTTTTCTGCATAAGATCCATGTAGAGTTTAAATTCATCCCTTTGTGTTTCTTATTTGGTTTTATGCTACATATGATTTTAAAATAAAATAAATAGATGGAAAGTTGAAAGTATTTTTACACTATTTTACCCCTAAAATACCCAAAGAGATAGTTTTAAGGGGGTTTTAGATGCTTCCCATTATACAGAATGGATACAACACTTGTTTTCACTGAAACCTAATTTCTTAGCCAGAAATGATGGTTCAAAAATCTCCCAAGCCTTACAGACCTCAGTATCCATGTGGATTCAGAGCAGTAGGTAGGTCATCAACCACAGTCACTTCTCACCTCTTCCTGTTCACTTCCACTGGTCTTTTTCACCCACTCCCACAATGCCTAGAATGAGGTTTTTCAGCTCTGTGTTGCCCTGGATTTTTTCCTGAAATATAATTCTGAACAGATTCACTTGCTGAGCTCGTGCCCCTTTATCACTACATCTGCTGGGAGCAGAGACTGGAGGCTCTCCAGAGCTTGGGAATGTGTTCCAGCTCTTGCTGGCAACACGGAAAAACATTAACAAGGGCTGTGTCAAGTTGTTATGACCTGACACAAACCCTGCATCTCAGCCTGACAATGCTCCCATTTGTGGGGCTTTTTCGTGCCTCTGTTAATGCACTACTGGGCATATCAGTATCTGTTTAAGGAGCTTCCCTACACTGATGGGCACACTGTGATTTGACTGTCAAAGTCTGCATTTCTATAGCATTTCTTCAGAGCTGGCTGCGTGATCACACAGATCAGAGAGTGGCAGAAGAAGACCATGATCTCAGAGAAGAGGCATTGGTTCAGGTCAAACCCACCAGCTGTCGTTGCACTTTGAGTTTCCTGTGGGCTCTCATCAGCAGTGTCTGGGGTCACAAGGCTCTGGGGTTACAGTGAACACTTGATGTGGTTCTTCACTCAGTTGTGTTTCTTAATAAAATCTTCACATTATACTCAGCCAGCCTTAACTTTGCCTAACCCGGTTTGCCTGTTTCTGGTGGTGTTGTCTGGAACCTCACAAAGCAAAGGAACAGCTGTGCCATTCCAACTCCTCCTGGCTGTCCCCACCTTTGTTTGACCCTGTCATGGGCTGGCACTGTACAGAGTGCACAGGAGTGGAAAAAGGGGGGCAGGAAATTCGTGGTGTGAGCTCGTATGACTCCAGCAGGATGCACACCCAAAATGCAGATGCCTGTGCAGGAAAAGAATTCTGCCAAAGACACACAAAAAAGTAATTCACTGGATTCACACTGACCTACAGCAGACAGAAGCTGAGAAGTCCAAGAGCAGTCCAGGACTGAAAATTAGCCATGATTAAACCATCCCATCTATTGCTTTATTGGCTGCAAGTAGACATGCTAGATTTGATGTTAGCCACAACCCAGTCTAATTGCAAAAAGTGCTTGTGTTTGAAGTCATCCATCTCATTTTCTACACTGAGGGGGAACTGGTTGAGAAAGAAAGACAGCAGCAGCATAAAACAGGTGTGTTTTTTCTCAAGGTACCTCATGCACTGGCAAGACTCGCAGTCTGCTTCTGTTTCTTCAACAGACTCCTGTAACCTTTAATATGTCACTTGATCTCACTCAAAGCCCTCTAAAGTCACTTCAAAATGACTGGAAACTGAGATTGGAGCTCAAAGGTATAGAGACATCAAGGATTAATTTGCTTTTTACCGTGGTCGTCGAGGGAAGATGGAAATGTTCATCACTAATTTCAGGATGTGAATTAAAAAGTGAAAAGAAGTTGGACAAGTGGAAAAGGAGAAAAAAAGATCAGTCCATCCTTGAGTCTGACTGCTCACCAACTGATGGTCCGCAGCTGATCTTGGAATAAAAAATTAAGCCAGTGCCACCCCATTTCAGCCACTGCTTTGCGAAAGCCCAGATTATCTTTTGAATAGAGTCTACACTGAAAATTTTTGTGACCTGTGTCAAACAGCCCAGATCATTTATGTTAGCAGAGTGCTCTCATGGAGAAACACTCTGTGAGCCTGAGCAAGAGGCTGAACTGCAGCCACAACAGCTTTGGAAGTAAGAAGAAACCTTCCCTCCTTGCCTGTCTCATGACATGAAAAAGAGTCTGGGTGCATGAACTGGGATGAAGGACCTGTGCTATTTTCAAGACTTGAATTATGGAGTAACTAGGGCTGGAAGGGACCTCAAAGGTCATCTGGTTCCAACTCCCCTGCCATGGAGAGGGACACCTTCCACTTGACCAGATTGCTCAGAGCCCCCTCCAACCTGGCAGCAAAGGCTTTGAGAGGTTAGAGGAGGTTTTTGGACCACAATATGACGATGCTATAAAAGAAGACGTGTTCCTGAAACTGCATTGAAAGAGGTGTTCCAGATTTGTCTGAAACAGAAAATATTCTTTTTTTTTTTTGGGGGGGGGGGGGGGGAAGGGTGTTTTACCCTGCAGCAAGGGTTTGTTTTCATGTTAANGGGGAATGGTTGTTTACACTGCAGCAAGAGTTTGTTTTCATGTTAAAAAGACACTTCCTTCTTCAGGATAATTTCTGCTCATGTTCAGGTATTTTATGTAGTCAACAATATTTAAGATAATTGAGACAAGATCCATTTAAGTCCTAAACAAGGGCTTTACTCTGTAGGTTGGCAGGCAGATGGGGTAATCTCCACTTAATCCCAAGGAGAAAGAGAGAGTTAAAGAATTTTTTGACTTAGAGACCTGAAGTCGGCTTCTGAATATTCTTGTTCTATTGAGCAAGTTGCCTGTGTTATTAATTTTAATGATGCTCTAAGACCAGCAGAGGCATCTCCCATTACTGAGCATCCCTAACAGAGTGTGAGACCCATCTGCCCTGGCTCTGTCACCCTGAACAACATCTGCACCAGAGTATCCCTCTGTGCTGCACAGCCCAGCTAGGAGAGAGGAAGTCAGGTTTTAAGAAGTTGGCTGAAAAATTAAATTTTCCCAACGGTAAGCAACACAGAAGATAAACAAGAATATTACTAAGCTTGTAGCCAGTACCTGGTCATTTTGGTCTGAGAGGTAAACAGGAGTGATAAAATAAACTTTTCTAGCTTAATTCTCTTACACAAATTGAAAGTAACAAGAAAATACTTGTACTCTTCTGAACGGTTTCTGAGCCTTTACTGACTCTGAGGGTATCCACACTGATTATCATAGAAACATAGAATCATTACTGTTGGAAAAGACCTCTAAGATTACCCAATCCAACTGTGAATCAGCCACCACCACCATATTCACCACTAAATCTTGTCCTCAAGGGCCATTTCCACAGGTTTTCTGAACACTTCCAGGGATGGTGACTCCATCACTCCCCTGGGCAGTCTCTTCCAGTGTTTGTCAACTCTTTCCATGAAGATTTTTTTTCCTCTTACCTAGTGCAAACCTCCCCTGGGGCGACAAAAGGTGATTTCTCTATCCTAGGAAAGATAATCCAGTCTGGCCCTGAATTCAACCACTGTAACAAAGCAGCCAAGGTCACACCTTGCTTTTGGATAGTTTGACTTTGTACTGTCTCCAAGCCAGCTTTCAGTTAGATCAGAAATGTAGCAAATGTTTTATAGGGAAAAAAAGCCCAAGAATACACAATTTTTAATCATAGTGAGAACACCTCAAAACTTTTAGAATTGAAGTTGTTTGCTTTCCTAGCTTCAGCTTTTCCTAGCTGCATGACAACTATCACCCAGAATTGCAAAATTTATAATTTTTATTGAAAATGTGGGGGAATGGGAGTATAACAGTTACAGACAAAGACTAGAAAAATAAAATTTGTGAGAAGAACACAAAAATATGAGATGATTTCTCCCAAATGCCTTTTCTAGGGAAATATATAATCAATCACAATTCTCAATCTGGCTTTGCTAATATTTCCAGTTTTAATTATGAGCAGACCAGAAGGCTAATCAGGGAAGAATCATACCTGCTAATGTGTGATCAGAGGAGACAGCTTGTCCTAAACATTTCTGAGTGACACTGGTCCAGGGAATTAACAACTGTCTCTACATATAGAGAGACAAAGTCATAATTAAAAGAGGAAAGCAAAGAAAATAAGGGCTTCTGTTGGCCATATTTCTTCATCCAGTGCAGGTGTATTTGTGGCATTCAATTATAAGTGTAAATCACTGCTACTGCTTTGCTAAAATTACAATACAGTATTTATTGCAGTGGTGCGTTGGTTTTAACATTGCTCTGTTCCAGCTTGCCAAGGTCATCAAAAGTGAATTCTGAAAAACCAAAGATCCCCACTCCTAAAAACAAGTTTCCCATGGAACGGGACCTTGAAGGGATAAAGTTCAATGCAGAAAGTGTGAGAGAATTTCACAGTGCTACACTTAAATATAAGTTGAAATAACATATCTCAGGAGAAGAAAGAATAGGAAATCAAAAACTTCTGTGAGCCAATGACGACAAGAGTTTTGGCTGCTTTTCTATTTTTTCCCTGAGAGATCATTCTTCTTGGAGCCCTTGTGACTTTGGGACAGTTTTGGGAAGGGGGATTATAGCTTGCAAAAGGAAGGGTTTGTGGAAAACATAACAAAATTAGTCTGTAAGCACATGCTATAGGCAAATAGTTTTCTCCACAGGAGGCCAATTTAGCTCCAGAAATGTGGAGTCTATGCATTATTTATCTGCCAGAACACAGAACCTAAAACTTGGTGGGAGATAGATGACTTGGGCTTGTATGAAGGTACTCTAAGATGACAGAAGTCACTGACTATGTGAGAGGATGTTGCAGGGGGAAAACCTGCTTAGGTGTTTAAGCTAAGTCAGAATAGAAGCAGTTTGTTCATTTTTTATCAACTGACAAACGGTGAACTGTCTGTTCAGAGTCAGGATCAGTCGTGTGACAGGTGATCACAGGACTAGATACTTACAAATGTTAACTCCTACAGATTTCTAACTGTGCTGTCCCTCACTGGCTGGGTACCAGATCCCTGCAGCATCCCAGGGGAGGACGTTCAGCCCAGCCTGGGCAGGCTGGTGATGCCACAGGGCAACTTCTGGCAGACCCAAGCCAGGCCCACCCTGCCACTCCTCTCCCTTCAAGATCTCTCTACTATAACACAAAATTTCATGTCACTCCTTTAGTTCTATTTGGGATGACTCTTCACTTCAGAAAACCTTTTAGAACTCACCAGTCCCTGTTTCGTATGGCTGATGGTCGTCATCTTAATATGATGAGTTTGGGGCACACTGCCCTCCAGTTTATGTCTTTTATCCATGCTCCTCGTGTGCTCTCACACTTGAGGCATAAAGGGATGATTGTCCAGGCTGTTTGCCATGTGGGCTGTACAAGCTCTCCCATAAAGTATGAGAGCCACATCACCTTAAACTACATCTCTGGCTTTGAATTTTAATACTGCAATTTTGATTGCTGTATTTAAAAGATGTTGAAAGAGGCCACTTGCTCTCATAATTTCCTGCTTGGGTTCCCAGTGGTCTTTTCCCCTTGAAGTTTATTCCTTGCATATATTAAGTCTTCCTTTTTTCATGTCTCTGTGTTTATACTGATAAAATTGTCTTTAAATTTAGCTGCTTATTCCATTCATTGCCTGTGGGCTGAAGCCATAAATCTCTAACAGCCATAACCAGAGCATCTGGCAGCCATTTTACATTTGGTTCACAGGAAGAAATTGCAAAGGATACTTACGTGTTAAGCTTTCTCCTTGAAAACATGTAGTTATTCCCTTTGTTTTGAATAGAAAAGGAGGACATAAATGATCCTAGGTGTCTCAAGAAAATATTACAAGGCAAACCATATATTCCTTGCCCATGCAAATCCCATTAGTGAGAGCTGTGGATTAACTGGTCCAATCCCCATATAATTTTATCACATTTTCTTTGCTCCTTCCCTGCTGTATAACCTCATTAAACAGTTTTCTTTGCCACATAGAGAGAGAAAGAAGTAGGTACCTACCCTCATAACTTTGGTATGCATGTACATAATGAATTTGAATATCCATTATTGTAGAAATAAATACAGATAGCGATCTCTCTATTAACATTCTCTATACAGAAAGACAAATGAAAAGACAATGTCATTAGGATCCCAAAGAGAGTCAGTATTGACTGAAGGGTGGCAGCTAAATCAGAAGAAAGAGTTGTAGAAAGTTTTAGCTTGCTTTTCTCAGACTTCTTTACTGTGATCAGATTTTTTCTGCAGTACTGATGTGTGTCTTTTGGTATCTCCAAGCAAGGGGTTGCAGTACCATGGGAACTATTTACAAGTGTAAAAGTGTACCCAAGTGAGGATACAAGTGTATCCTCAAGTATGTTACTGATGTGCTAATACAGTTTCATGGATCCCAGTGGACTGTGTTATGTTTCACATAGCTGAAGCACGGTGCAGCTGGCAGTAAAATACACAGAGACCTCCACTTGTTTGGGTAAGTTTATTAGGTTCTGGGCTCAGCTGACTCTAGCTGCTGCTCAATTATTATTTCTGCAAGCATTAGCGAATTGAAAAGCTGACGGGAAGCCCTGGCCTCACTTGGAGCTCAGGCAACTTATGATCGGATGCTTGGGTGCTGTTAAGATGCCACATGCTGTTGTGCTTCCTGCACTAGGTTAAAAATCATCTTGCAGATGTCTTTTTACTTCTATAAGGCTTAGTACAAGGCTTACCAGGGGTGGGGAGTCTTGCTCTTCAGTTCTTCTCATCCCATTTCTGGATAAAGTCTGTATTGGCCACTGAGCTTGCAAGAGATAAGCAAATCCTTGGGCCTGGGGGACAATTACCTATCATGAGGTCTGCTTTTTAATTAAGAGGCCTGAGAAGCAGTGACCTTGCTATACTTTCTCTATACAAGTGCAGAAGTAGGATTAGTGATGGCCTCTTTTGGGACATTAAATTAACTTGAGGGAATCTTGCTTTGAAATGAGCATCATCCAACTTCAGCCGGTTTCAGTTTTGTCCACCCAGCAGCTCAGGACACATCACTTACCCTTTACCCAAAGGAAACAGAGCCTTCTTCATAAGTAGGTGGGTGAACATGTCTGTGAGATGGACATCTTCAGCTGTGGCCCTGGTGTTAGGAAGGGAGCTTGTGAAAATGTACTGCAAAGAGTGTGAGGTATTCTTGTCACAACACTGGGCCAGCTGAGGAACCCGACTGCCCACAAAAAATAAAGAATTAACACAGACATATCTGATTTAACAGGAAACCTCTTCTTTGAGCTCAATTATATGTGGTGGTTGCAAATGGAGAAGGGGTAACACTATTTAGTAGTAGGTCTATTCTATAAAAATATGGCCAAAACAACAAGTTCAACCTAATTTTTGAAGAGTTAATGGTAAGTGTGCTAAGTCACAGATGAGATACACAGCTCATCCTTAGGACTGACAGGGATTCTCAGTGTGAGTGGCATGTCTGCAGACAGGGAATGGGATGTGCTCTTCTGACTGCACCCTGATCCCAAGAGTCCCAGACTCGGTTTGGAGCCAGGCTGCTCAGACCAAGGCGGGGGAGAAGCTCCTGTGCAGAATCCACTTCCCAGGCTGAGACAGTTTGTGTCATATTGTCTGGGAATACATCCTGTGTGATTGTGGAGTGAGACCTTAACTGCCCTTTGAAAACATCCATCCTGATGTCTGATATCAGTAAATCATTCTGCATTATCCAGCCACTGCTTATAGCTGAATCCCATCACTCTGAGTGAGTGCTCCAGTGAAAAGCAATGCTGGTAAAATATCTTGAGTAAAGCTTTTGACATGTGATTGCAAAGCATTTTCTGTGATTGAGAAAAATAAAGGCTGGATGAATGGGCTTAAATGGGCTGGATATTAGTTGGATTACCAGGCTTAAAGGGCAGTAATGAATAGTTCAGCATCCAGCTGGCAACCAGTAAGTGGAGTACAATAGGGACTGATTCTGGGACAATATTATTCCACATCTTTATCACTGGCCTGAATGATCAGACAAAATGCATCTTCAGCAAATTTGCAGGTGAAGATGCAGAGTGTGGAAATATGTCAAATGACAGAAAAACTTCAAGTTACAAGGAATTTGATAAACTTGAGCCTGGGGACAACAGAAATCTCATGATGTTCAGAAATGAAAAAACACAAAATTCTGCACGGGGGTCTTTCAAACTGCATAATTGGCTGCAACAGCAGTAAAGTTCTCTTGCTTGTTTATAGGAAATTCACACCTGCAATGCTGTGATCTGCTTTGGGTCTCTTATTCAAGAGGTGATTGGAAAAACACTTGCAGAGTGTTAACAAAGTTGTCAAGGACTTAGAGGATACAACCATCAAGAAGAGGGGAGTTGAGTTTGTTTAACCTGGAAAAGGAAATCCAAAGAAGAATCTAATTGCAGACCACGTGAAGGATTTTAAAAGGGATGGAGCCAAATTCAGCTCAGTGATAGTGGCTGGTGGTAAAACATTCAGCAATACCCATGAAGTGCAGCTTGGGAAGTTGAGGTAGGTTAGTAGGAAACCCATTTTCACCAGGTGGGTGGTGCAGGCCTGGAGAGGCTTTTGAGTCTCCAGTCTCTGAGTTTCTCAAAATCCAACCAAACGCTGCATGGTTGGCATGATTTGTTGTCAGCAACAGCTCTGCTTCAGGTTGGATGTTGGATTAAGTCTCTCTGGAGGTTTGTTCCAGCCAAGGTTTCTATGATTTGTTCTCCAAAAGTGCATTGACAACATGGATATCACAAATGATAACCAAGAACATTTCATTTTCCCACCTGTCTCTAGTGGCTGTGTTAGGTAATGTTGGCAGAGTTTTATTTTGCAGTCTGTATGCCATAAAAGTCCTTCATATAATGGAA
Organism: Falcunculus frontatus; assembly: GCA_013398115.1. NCBI lineage: Eukaryota > Metazoa > Chordata > Aves > Passeriformes > Falcunculus > Falcunculus frontatus. The sequence continues at coordinate 628,215 of VZRV01002112.1, forward strand.
TCACAGGAAAAACTACTGCATCTGAAGAGATATTTGGAGGGCTAGTCCAAACTCCTTCTCAAAGAGCTGTCTTCAAAGTAAGGTCAGATTGCTCAAGGTTATTCAGATTTTGAAAATTTCCAATCGTATAATCACAGAATCATAGAGTTATTAAGGTTAGAAAAGACCTCTAAGAACACATCCAAGTGTTAACCCAGCACCACTGTGTTCATCACTAAATCCAGTGCCCAAGTGGTACATCCACACACCTTCTGAACATTTCCAGGGTTGGTGATTCCACCCCTTCCCTGGGTAGGCTATTCCAATGTCTGACCAACCTTCCAGTGAAATTTTTCCTAATATCCAATTTAAACCTCCCCTGGTACAACTTGAGGCCATTTCTTGTCAAGCTGTTCCAGTGTTTAACACTTTCATTATGAACAACACAGTGAAATATCTCTTGCTGTAACTTCTTCCTGCTGTCTGTTTTGACCCTCTGTCTCTGGGAAGAGCCTGTTTCTCCTGTCAGTCACTCGTTAGGACATGGAAAAACTCAGTGAATCACCCCTTAACCTTCTATTTTCTGACTGAATAAACCAAACTCCTTCAGCCCCTCCCTACAAGTCGGGTGCTCCAGATCCAGTTCCACACCATGGCTACAACAGCACACTGCTGATTTCTGTTCTATTTGCTTTCCCCCAGGAGCTTTCTTGCAAAGCTTTCTAGCCAGTGTTTGAGTAGCAACCCTGTCCTACAGGTGATCAGTTATTGCTCCAATTTGTTGCAATTTGCTGTAATTCACAAATTTGCCAAATCCATCCAGTTTATCTGCAATTTTTCTGTTCAACCATCTGGCCACACCCCGTTGTTCTGGCTGCAAAGACACTGTGGGAGACTGTGAAATGACTTGCTAAAGACAAGGGCAAAAAAGATCCACTTCTGTTCCCTCGTTCTCAGAGCTCATCTTCTCCTCACAGAAAGCAATCAGGTCGGTACAGCAAGACTTAAACCCTGGTAAATCCAATCTAGCTCTTCCCAGTCACCTTCATGGCCATCATCCACATGGAAATGGCTTCCTTGGAGACTTCCTCCAGCAGCTTCCCTAGCAATAGCTGTCAGTGAATTTCCCCTTGATTTTTTTCAGGTGGGAGAAATTATTACCCTTTTTTTTGTTGTTTAACCAGTCCACAGGGAACCCCTGCTGGCCAAAACCTTTAAAAGGTGATAGAAAGTGGTCTCAGAATGAAGCCAGCCAACTCTCACAGCACTGTGCAAAACATGTACTATAGAATTAAATCTATAATTATATTTTTTAAGGGAGCCAGAAATATCTTCCCCCTTAGTTAGAGCTTGTGTAGAATTAAGTCAGTAGATTCAGAGAAGGGCAGCTTTCCCCCCTCCCCTCCCATATCACAATTCTTGGAGTATTATTTTCTAGCTATCACTAAGAAATAAGGAAGGGCATAAGGGCTAAAAAAAAAAAAAACCAAAAAGAGTTTAATTTAAAAAAAAAATCTGAATTTCAGAAATACATTGGAAAATGCAAAGTAGGAGAAGCTTTGGAGAGAGCAAGAATAAAGTTCTCCTGGAAAATTTTCAGAAGCCAAACTGAAAGTGAGCATCAAAAGAAACTGACCCATGAAAAACCAAAGCTGTCTGTTGGCCTCCAGCAGGCAGCATGTCTCTCTTCATTAGAGTAAGAGAAGAACAGAGGAGCTTCCCTCGTTGTTCCTTTTGCATAGCTGCCAATGATGCAACAGACAAGTGTTCCTAAGTCTCCATGCTACACAGAACTCAGATTAAAACCAGATTTTTTTAAAATTTTCTCATGTTTTTTTCTCTTCTTCTAACCATTCCTATTTTATTTCCCCCCTTTTCTGTGAAATTTGTCGATTTTCTTTTTCCCTAAATTCTTTTTTACCCCCGTGCTTCTCTTCATTATGTTTATTTTTAATAGCTTTCCTGGCGCGCTCTCTGGCTATCCTGTGGTACCCGAAATATTCTGGGTACAGGGATATTCTGTGGTATCTCTGGCACAGCATTCCACGTGCTGATTTGTCTTCTATTTTACAGTCCCCAGACATACAGACTCATCAGGCTCTGATGCAGATAAACTTTATTGCATGCCTGGAGCTCCACAGCATTAATGTAACAGACGAAAAAAATAATACTGCACCATAGTGGTTAAGAAAAAGTATTTCTATTACGAGGGAAAGTTATCGAGACAGTGTCCTAAGGCACCTTGCAAATTCATCAGTTGGAAGACTCTGCAGTTAGCTAGCCAATCTTCAGGTCTGGATAGTCAGAACTAGTGAAACAGCTCTGATTATTTCTGCACAATCTCTTTTTCTTCTTGTTCACAGAGCAGAAAATTTGGTTTGGTCCTTGTTATCCTGTCTCAATTCCTGCCCACCTTCCAAAAGAACTCTACTTTTGTTTCCCACTTATTCACACTGAATGGTGCCATGAGGCCGGTGTTTGTCAGAGCCATTGGAATCAGGTTTATCAATCCCCCTTCTGTCTCCAGAGCTAAATCCCCTCCAGGATCAAGTCTGAAGTTCATTCCTCACTCTCCATCGTGTGCTCACAGCCATGAGCTGCAGCCATCCTCCCTCGCTGGCTCCGAGGGAGTTGCTGTCCTGTTCCCTGAGCATTGCCAGGATTTATGAGAACGATCTCTCTTAATGCCTGCTGTCCCATTTTAGTCCCAGCCTCAGAGATGGAGACCCACAGTCTGAGAAATGTCCCTGTCACTGTGTCAATATCCTCCTTTGTGAGATTCTGTTTTGGTTCCTGCTCTCTTACACATCAAACTTCAGGCATGGACAGTTAATGCCAGACCTGCCAGGGCTCTTTCATTCAATGCAGCACAAGTACATCAGGGCTGCTCTTGATATCAGCAGCATGTTAAGTTTTCAGACACCTTCAGCTTGGTCTGTCATGCTAAGTATGCCCATAAACACCTGGGAGCCAGCTTTATTGCTTCCCCACCTTCTAAGATCTCCTCCGTATGATAACTGCAAAAAACAAGGCAACTGTTAAGCTCTGCCTCATTTCCATGACTAAAAGGCTTTTGCTTTGGAGGAAATGCACAATTTCTTCTCTCATACTGGGTTATAGATACTTGCAGGGAACCAGGCAGCACCTGGCACACAAAAGAGTTGGGGTACCTGAACCAAAGTGGTGCTGATGTCCTCTGCATGTCTTGTTACCTGACTCAGCAGGGAGATTCAGTCAACACTTGAGCGCGTGTGGAAAAATTCGTCTGGATGCTCAGGTACAGGATGGATAAACACGGCTTGGCTGGGCAGCCATCCACAAAGCTGCACATCCATCACAGCTCTGCTGCTCCCCTTGACTGCTCCAGAGACATGAAAATCACCAGGCTGCAGGAAGCCTCAGCTGTTCCTTCACCAGAGCACCAGCCCTATGCCCTGTCCCTCCCGGTTCCCTGGTGGTTGTTCAAAAGCCTTTCTGCAGCCTCTCCTCCAACCTCCTCCCATAGCACAAGCAGCCCATGGGACATTCAGGGAGAAATAAAACTCAGATGCCTCCTCCCTGTGCCCAGATCCCTGAGGATCTAAATCACTGCATGTGCTCTGAGCTTCCCCACCACTCAAAGACTGTGGCAGGAGAAATGTCCCATCCCTTGTTCTCAGAGGAGCCAGTTCCAGACGATGGGGATGCAGGAATCTGTTGCATTAGCAGTGCTAATGCCAGATGCTAACACAAGGGAAGAACTGGGATTGGCAAACCTTCATAGCAAAGGGGTTTTCCTGCCACCGTGAATGTGGCAAATACCAGCTTTCCAAAGAAACAAATTACATTGCTGGATGCTGATAACATTTAACTCCAGAAGGAAACATTTGTTTAAGAAACTAAAATTCTTCCTTTGTTGCAAGAGAGATACAGTTGTTCTGAAGCCTCCTCTGATTGCTCAGAGAATCACAGGGGGTCGTTTTCATTTTCTGGTGATGCTGATTTCAGGTGATACTGATTGTTTTTCATCTTCCCAGAAATATGTCTGTTAAGTTCTGTCATTGCCTTGATGTGCAGTTTCTCGGCATCACTGCTCAGCAGCGTGGTTTAATGAGAGGGAAGACCTGGAGTTACCCACTGGCACATGCTCTCATTCCTTCTCCAACTTCTCTTTAGACTGAATGAACTTCTGTTATGCCAGATATTAAATTGCTCTGAATTTTACACTTGGCCAATTCTATTATTCTCTCTCTTGCATTTTTTTCAGAAAACAGTTGGCCACTCTAAAAAGGTCTTACACTGTTTGCACGGCATATAGGTTGTATACTGTGCACAATGAATTTAGTGCACAAATATCCAGTAAGGCCAGCAGAAAGCAGTAACTGGGAATTGGAGTATATGTAACAAAACAGCCAGGACTGCCAGTGTCATTAAAGAAAACCCTGGTGCCAGAACAGGGACCACAGCCAAGGGTGACAATGCAGCCAAGGAAATGTCCCCAGACAATGAAACAGTGATGGAGTCACAAATACCAACCCTCTGGTGTTTCTTCACCCACACTAGGAGTCTCATTCCCCCTTGGAAAAGTTGCAGGTCAAGTGTAAGAATGGCTGTGCTGGGACATGCAACAGGCACGGAGAACTGTGGGGTCTAGGTTTTGAAGCTGTGACGTTCCATGGTTCTGCTCACCCTCAGAAGCTCTCACCTGTGACCTCCTGGGAGTAAGCATCCTGCCACTTAAAGCCACGTGAAAGACACTAGGACAGTGTGAAGGACTCCGAGGAGCACAGATCAATAGATCAATGTGCAGCAGCAGGAGCAGCAGAGTGGAAGAACTGGCTGCTCTCACCCACAGTACAGGCGATGCTTTGCTGCCTCCTCGGCAGCTGCCCAAAGCAAGGCAAGGCTCTGCTCCCCACCCAAACTGTCTCAGACCTCACTAAACCTTTGCAGCACTCTAAACCCACCCTGAGCTTGCTGATGCCCCCTAGCTCTGTACTCTTGTCCTTTCCCCAAACTTGCAGCAAGCCCTTCCTCTCTTCCTGAAGCCAGTCTGCTGCCACAGCAAAAGTGAGTTTTGTCATCCTTTGGATACCATCCTAAGGCACTTTATCTCATTCCTGCCTGCAGTGCTGAAAAGCCTTGAAATGGCTCCTCTCCAAAATGAAGCTAAAAGGGTATTTTCCTCTGCTGAGGAACGGAGACAAAGATTACTGAATGGCTCCTGAAATTTGTGTGGGCTTTGGGGGGGTGGCTGCTTGGAGGGAGCACCTTTGCCGGAGTCTCCTGCAAGGGCAAGGAGTGTGCCTTTGCCTGTGTGTGTACCCCCAAATTCAGGCAGTTTGACAGATTGGGCCTCCCCAAAATCAAATCCCACAAATGAAAGCATTTTGTAGGTGACACAACTCAGTACCTGAGTGGAAAGTCAAGTGCTTTTGCTTCTTCAGTCAATTTTCTTTCCATTACCTTGCACTGGATCTTATATAACAGCTATTCAACTAGATAAAATCCACCCAAAATGTTAAGTTGAAGGAACAGAAAGATATTCTTCATGACAGATGAAATATTTTCTCAAACTTTAGAAAATGAATCTGAAGTACATTGTAAAAATATTTTTAAGTAATTCTGAAAATGTTAAAAGTACTCTTTCAACAATTTCTCCTTGTTTTTCTCTGGGTTTTTTAATGAAATTTCACTAGATTTTGTGAGAAAAACCCATCAAAGTCAGTATTTTTTACCAGTCTTGCTTACCTTAGAGTTCTTCCACCTGTTCTAACACTTGATCAAGACAAAATGTGTTGTCTGCTGATTTCAATGTTATTAAGCTCACTGGGGCCAGTTTTTGAGGCCGAATATTAACGATGCATACACATTCAGCTAATATTTAAAGAATGACTTCATGGTGCTAAAAAATACCGAAGCAAAGCCGTCACATTCGTGGTGTGTGACAGACCAGTCTTGCAGGAGGGGCTGCTCCAAGTGACACTGTGCTTGAGGGCTTGCAGATTATCACCTGACGAAGTAATCAGGTTGGAAAATTGCTGCTACTGTAATTGAGCTGTTCAATTGCAACTATTGTTGGAGTATTCTCCTCCCCCTGGCCCGGGAGGCAGAGGAGCAGTCAGATCCTTGTACTTGAAATGCTTCTAGCATGGAAAGCTGCAATGCTGCTGCTTTTTTTTTTCCAGAAATTAAAGCTGATCTTCAGGGAAAAGGTGTCACTTAAAGATGCATGGAAATTTATCCAGGAATCCAGAGGAGACTGTCAAAGTGAATATGTCTGAACCAACCAATATTGGGACTGATGTTTCATTGGCTTCCAGCTTTCCTTGCCTATTTATAATTTCTAAAAGCTAGGTATAAAAGAATGTAGAAAGAGAAACTTGTTGGGAATTTTTATTTGGCAGCACCCTCCTCTGGCAGTTGCTTAACCATCTCTGGCTGTAAGGATCAAAGCAAATGAGAGCCACAAACACACTGAATCTGATGGTCTACGTTGAAAAGTCAACCAGGTCAGTCAACTGATCATCACATTGCGCACATCAAAGCAGCACAGGGGCAGCCACTAGCTAAAACTATTTTGCAGCTCTTCCTTGAAAAGCAGCCTGATGGTCTGAGTATATCAAGACAACAAGCTTGTCTCCCCTGGCTCTGCAGCACAAGCATAACCTCAGCCTTTCAAAGTACGTGAAGGCCTATGCATGCAGTTAATTATAAATAGTGTTGAAATGGAAGCTTAAAAATGGAAGGTCATGTTCCCTCCATCTGAACATTAAATCCCTTCAAGATCAGGCTGCCCTAGATAGAAGTGGCTGCATTCAGCTGTGTGGTATCTGTATTACAAAATGTTCTTTGAAATGATCAGGTGGCGAAGGGAGTTTGACTTGTACTTTGCCAGAGAGCCAAAGCAAAGAGGAAGGGTTAGGTACACAGCTTCTGCTAAGTGCTCGGCCAACAACACAACCGTGTTTGTCAGAGCTGCCTGGCCTCAGGGGCATCTAACAGAGAGCTCTCTTTATGCCTCTGGAGATGGGCTTCCAGGGAAGGGCAAAGCCCATGAACCATGGGGTAAAATGCCCATAGCCATTCGAATACATTCCTTGGACTTGCTGGTATGCCAGGGAACACTGGTAGGATTTATCACATCCACCCCACTTTAAACTAATATTCAGTCACAGATGTAAAGTATTGAGAGTCAGAAGCCTTTGCCAGTTTTCTGTCATTGCAAATTGACACTGGCCAGAATCCTCTGATTTTCCCCAAAGGTCAACAACCAGCAGAAAGCCATGCCAACCCTCACTCCGGACCATCCTTGGAGAAACACTGGCTCTGCTCCCTCCTGCAAGGGTAATCAATCTTGGAATGGTCTACCCGAGGAAGTTTTGGAGTCACTGTCCCTGGAAGTGTTCAAGAAATGACTGAACATGGCATTTAGTGCTATGGTTTATCTGGCATGGGGATACTCAGTTGAAGAACTCAGTGATCCTGGAAGTCTTTTCCAACCTGACTATGATTTGCTTTCTGCCCGTGTTAACCTGGTCAGTGTTAGCTGTTTTTCACACTGTTAACCTGCTAAAGACAAATCCTGTGAACCAATCCCAGAAATGTTTGTGCAAATAACTTCTCTTTTGGCCTGACTATGCCACAACAAACCAGCTCCCGAAGCACTGTTGCCTCTCACTAGAAGCTCTTTGCCCCAGCTTTTCCTGGAGCCTCTGAGTTGCTGGGGGGTCTGGGGTCTGCCCAGGGTCCACCTACACCTCCCATGTGAAACAACACCAACCACAGACACTGATGGTGCTGCCTGGCATCAGCTGTGCAGCACAGACACTCTGTGGAGTTGTGAGAACAAACTTCTTCCTGAGACTGAGCCCAGTTCAATCCACTCTTCCTCGTTGCAGAAAAGTACCCTCAATTTTCTCTTGGGTGAGCTGAATAAAGAAGCTGCTGCTCCTGCTTCTTGTGGAGAAGGGAGATAGGTCTCGGCATGACCACCTGAAATTGCAGCCAAATACTTTGTTTGGGGTTAAATAATGCTTTTTTGTTCAAATGTGGTTTCTGGTTTCAATGGAAACTGAAAATGTGCAATTCCTTTTAAGTTTACTCTTTGTGTGGTGTTTTTAAGGGTGGTGAGCTCTACTTTAGGCCTTAAATTGATTTCTGTGTGCTGTACACATGTAGGATTACTTGGGAACTCTTAGAGACTATTTTGACCTTCAGCTGCAACTCCAGACTGTCTTGTATCTCTCCTTCTACCTTTAAAAACACAAGAGTAGCCCTTTCCAGAGAAGCCTGTGTTTTTGGAAGCATGCAAGTCCTATCCAGAGAGCAATCAAGTGTGATCAGTGAAAAGCTCCATTGCCCCTTGTGCAAAAAGTAACTATCACCAGTATGGCACAGAGCAAGGCCAGGGTCTAAAGGAGCATGTGAATGTTCCCAAATGATGGCTTTTAAGAAATGGAAACAGCAGGAAGCACTTTCCTGACACATATCAGCCAAAAAGCAACTCCAAAGAAATGACGCAAATGTTTGATTCAGTTTATGCAGGTACGTGGGAATCGGTAGGATCAGATACCTTGACGAGGAAAAATAGTGCTGATAACTTTTGCCAACCTATTTTTGCTACTTCTGCTCATATTCGACAGAAATTGGTGCAACTCCCGTCTTACAGTCTGATCAGAGAGACAAGAAAACTTTAAAGGATTTTACTGACTGGTCCCCCAAGGGCTTGGATGAGCATCAGTTCTACTTGGGCAAGCACATCTTGCAGAGTCAGAGCTCTGCTGTTTGGACCTCATTGGCTGTTTAGCTTTACTCTCTCCAGTTTCTGCTCTTGGCCAAAATGGTGGTATACAATTGTCATCAAAAATTCCAGCACCGTATTTATCTGAGAAGAATTCAAACAATAGAGAAGATGCCATGAAATTAATCTAGCACTCTGGAAAAAATCAGAGTGGTGGGAATTGATAAAGTACAAGCTTAATCCACCCCTCTTTGAGTTTCACTGTCATTTCAAGACCCACCTGGGGTTGTTACACAGGATGGCTTTTAGGCTGGGTGAAGTTTGTGAGAAGTGATTAATAAGTATCTATTGATTGTATCTAAGCAAAGACAGCTACAGTACACTGATCCAATTCTTTCCAACGACACATGGATTTTATGACAATAGGTGTTAACTGATATAATCAGTTTTCTTAAATCAAGATAACAGTAGGTCTTTAGTTAAAGGTTGGTATTCCCTGGATTTTGCTGTGACAGGCCAGATTTTTTACAATTCCTTGGGTAAAAATTCTCAAGTCAGACAGGATGGTTAAAACCAAACCCATCCCCAAAGGAATCAACATAGCAGAAGACAATCCAGCTCAATTTTTTTTTTTTTGGTCAGCTCCTAAATTGCCTGTCTTCATTCCATTTCCTATTCTGTTTCCCATCGAACACTGTGAGCTTGCACTCAATGGCACCATGAGACTGGAGGTAATTCCAGGACTCTTGAGGTGTCTTCTGTTCAGTCTCTCAGTGCCATCCAGCCTGGAGACGTTTGTGCTGTCAGAGGCCTGGAAGAATGTGCAGATGCCTACAATTTCCTGTGCCCAAAGACTGGTGACTGAAAATGACAGTGGTAATGATATCCTGGCAATCAGAGCCGAGGATGAGTCACCTGCTGGTTTTAAATGGGACAAAGAAAACCAATCGTATTTCAATTCTGCAGGTGCTGGAAATTGCACTGGGGTAAATCAGTGTAAAAGACTCATTTATTTTTTTGTGGTCCGTTGATAGTTCTGGAAAGTAGAAGCTCAAGCAAAAAAAAAACCTTTGATTGAACTGAAAAAAACTCCTTCAGATAATTTTTCCTGAATTCCAAGGCAAAATACAGAAATAAATATTTTTTGGATCCTACAATTATTTCAGTTTTGGATATTTCTCCAATGCTAAATCCAAAGAAATCTGAAAATTGTTATAATTTCAGATCAATACTTTTTGGCCATTGTTATTAAAGAAAGCTGACTATTTTCTAATTACATTATTACTGTTGTTTTAGGAACTGGGATTTCAGAAAATTTTATGTAATATGATTAAATCTGATTTTTTGGGGGAAAAGAAGAAAGATGAATCTGAAACCTTTTGTGCAGTTTCACATCTGGGACATGTGTGATATATTAAGATTCCCTGTGACTCAGGTTACAAATACTTCTTCTGTTGTAATGACTTGAATTTAATAGTAAGGCTGTGCCTCAAATATAAAGTTTTTTATAAAATAGCACTTTGGTTCAAGGGAAGCTGTCTTTATATTATGCGTGTTTCTGCAGACCGAAGTCATAAACTTCTGTTTTCCATAAAGTCAAAGTACCCAAAATATTGAGGCAGCACGCAGAAAACAGCTTTGTACAGGCAGTGCTCTGAGGAGACAGTGTTGCAGAACCCATTCTGTGTCCTAATCCCAAAAGAACAAGACAAAAACAGCCTCAGCTCCTAAAAGTAATAGCTCGTGCTCTTCAGTTCTCACATCCCTGATTCAGCGACTGCTACAACAGCAAAAATAGCTCTCATACACATATTCTAAGTGCAGGTTAGGAACTGCAGTTGAAATTGTTTCAGGGAGACGTTTGTAATGCAAAAATGTCTGTCTAACCTACCCCATTATCTCTGGGATTGCAAAGATATTACTGACATTTCAAAAATATTTCATGAGAATATTCTACAAAACCACTAAAAATGCATGATAATTCTTGTCGGGCTCTGAGAAGCAAATTCTTCCCCCAATCAGAGCTGAAAAGGCGTTCCTGTCTCGTCGATGGTTGGAATAGCTGGAATAGAAATTTAGCACAAACGAAATGTGCTATCAGCATTGTAATTCACGCTTGAAATGGGCTCTCAGATGTCTCACTATTTTATAAGCAAGCCTCATTGATGATCTCTGCATGGCACCGTGTCTGTTTTATGGAGTGCAGGGCAAAGCTGAATGCCTGGGACCTGCCATGCAAGAAATCATCTCTCTTGAGAGAGAAACCCTTGCAGACCCCCCGTGTGGTAGCACGGATGTCTGTGAGACCTCACGGCGACATCAGGCTGCACATCCAGCACCTGGACAGGGCGTCAGAAGGGTCCTGTCTCTGTAGTAACTAAGGAGATCCTCTGAGAGGAAGAGCAGGAGAAAGGGATGGAAACCTCCAGAGGGGCTGTCACACTGCTAAGTTCTGCCCTTGGGCAAGCATAGCACCCACTGAAGGCAGGAGAACTTTTTTAAGGGACTGGTACTTCATATCGCTGCAAAAATTAAATCCAGGCTGGCTCACCGAGTTCTGCGGGAGAATATCTTTAGAAAATTTCCTATAAATGTTTAATCATTTCATCTTGGATGGCATTTAATTAGCAATCTAATTAACTTTTTTGTATTTATCACTCGCAGAGGCTCTTGGCACCTTCTGCAGCAGCATAGAGGTACACAGGGGGAACTCCTGGGGTGGGGAAGCCCAGGGGAGTGCCAAGACCCTCCAGAAGCTGGCAGCTCTCACCAGAGCAGCTGATGAGGCTTAAGGGGGCCAGGGCTAATGGCATCCTCTCCCCATCCCTACCAAGAGCAGCTGCGGGCAATGACACAGGGCCAGTGCCTGAGCCGAGGCTCAGGATGGCAGCTTGTGTGGCCAGAGGCAGGAGGATGTGCAGAGAGGGCAACTTTTTGATAGAGGAATGTTCCACTGGCTGAGTGGAGATATTTGAAATCGACATAACTCAGCAACTGGGCTCTGGAGGGGAAGATGTATGAGAAATGTCTGGGGGCACTTGGTCTGTTCAGCCTGGAGAAGAGGAGACTGAAGTCAGACCTCATTGCAGTCTTCAACATCCTCATGAGGGGAAGAGGAGGGGCAAGCACTGGTCTCTTCTCTGTGGTGAGCAGTGGCGGGACCTGAGGGAAAGGCCTGAAGTCAGGGGAGGTTTAGGTTGGATATGAGGAAAAGGTTTTTCACCCCCAGGGTGGCTGGGCACTGGAACAGGCTCCCTAGGAATGGTCACAGAACCAAACCTGACAGAGCTCCAGGAGCACTTGGACACACCCTGAGTGTGTGACAATCCATGGTGTGATTCTTGGGCATTTTGTGGTTCTGTCCTGTGCAGGGCCAGGAGATGGACTCAGTGATCTTTGTGGGTCCCTTCCCACTCCAGGCATTCTGTGATTCAATGCAAGGCAGAGCTCAGGCTGCAGGAGCTTTCTCCTGGGGCAGGGACAGGCAGCAGATCCATCTGCAAAAGCTGTGCCCAGGTAGAGACACACCTTGCTTGACCCACCTGGGCTACTCAGTTCATTGGCTTCTTCCACTCTTTTGACAGAATTCACTCAAAGACACAAACCTGCTGAAGGTTTTCAAAGTAACTAGCAGCTCTCAGACAAACATGAAAAGGTAGAAATTCAACAATTAAACAACTTTTAATGAACTACAGAGGTGTTTTAATGGGTTAATTAATTGGTATTTAAATGGACTTAATGATTGGCATTTAAAATGAAGAAGTGAATAGATAGTCTAGAGTGTCCTCTCCCCTGTTCATCACTTAGTAATGAGGAGAAACTTCAAAAACCTGTTATTTACTTACATATCAGCACAAAACAAATATCTGAGAACTTCATACATCTGCTCCCAGTTTCCTTTTCACACTCTGAGTGCTTTGTCCGTGCTAAATGTGAATTATTTTGAGAATTTTCATATTGATAAGAGAGGCTGCATCATTTGGTGCTTGACGATAGAAAACAAACTTCCTAAAATGGCCAGCAAGAGGCCAGCATGACATCTGTTAACTAGACAATTCCTGAAGGAGGTGATCTTTGCTATGTTAGCAGGAGAACCTGTCTTGTTTTGTCATCCTCCTGCTCATTTTATCCCCTACAACAGCCTATTCTCCGTCTCTGATGAGTGTGCAGTTCAGGAGAGACTTTCTGAAATAATTCAGGTTTAATTATTTGGAGGAAAATACTGAAGTATCTTGCAACTGTAAATGTGTGCAACTGTATCTAGAAAAGAAATAAAACTTGGAATTAATCACAAAGTCTGTGTTGCTGCCATTCAGTGACTACATTGATTCAATGTTGGATTAAAAAGGAAAAAAAAAAAGGTCATGGGGACACAGGACTGGCAATTAATCCAGGATTTGGTGTATTTTAGGTTAACAACGAACACATTATTTGTGTGTTGTTCTGTCATATTTAACCAACCTACTGTCTTTTGGTGCTCTGGGAAGAGGAAGTTTGGGACTCAAAGTGATCAACAGTTTCCTGATGGAGTAATTTATGGGAAGACTGACAGGTCTCTGCTTTACTCCAAAACATTTTAGCAAGACCCAGGCTCTGCGGTGATCAAATCAGGTCTCCAGAAGGACACTGGATACCTGAGGAGGGACTGTCAGGTATATCCTATTTATAACATGGTATTTTGTACTTCCTCTAAATGGGACTGTACTGCATGTGCAAATTGCTCAGTGCCTGGAGGCCAGAGAAAATAGCACCAAAATTTCTGCTTGCTAAAGGGATGGAAATTACCTTATTTGCTTTGCAAGGTTCTAGGGACCTGAGAGAGAGGTCTGAAATATATAAGGACATAAGATATTGGATTCAGCGGCTTCTGATCTGCCCTGCACCAATACCTAAATACACCACAGAACAATCAATCCTAGATCAACATTCCTGGCAATACCCTTATGTAGAAATAAAATCTGAGCACTGCTGTATTTTCTGCTTCCAGACAGAAGGAAAGCAGATTTTTCTCAATAGTTAACACCACCGTTGATCTAAAAGCAGGTCTGCTATCTCATTGCAATTCAGGTGCCCTTCATCTTTCTGACACAGTCTTTGTTCTCTTGGATATTACTGTGTCCCACGAGCTATTTGCAAACCCCACAATGATAAGCTGTAATGAGGGGAAAGAATGGAATCAGCATTGTTGGGTCTGCCTAGTAACAAGCCAGGAGACATTCTGAACGTAAGCCATGTTCTTAAATTTGCAAGCTGCATTAAAAAAAAAGAAAGGGGGGAAAGCAGGAAGAAACTAGACCAGACAGATCAAGATCAAATTCCCCAACATCTGAAGTTTTTGCTCATGCCAGTAGGCTTTATACAGAGACTAATTAAGTTGTCTGTAAAAGAGACACCAAAGACTATACGGCAGCAAAATCTGGTGGTAGCTGTACTTCTCTTCGTGTTAATTCTCCGAGCTTGAAAAACCTGTTTTCTGTTTCAGTGCTTTCAAAGACAGGTTTTTTTTGTTTACCATATTTCACTGATAATTATTTCATGCAGTAACTTTTATACAAGTGGTTGCTGGTTGATTATGCTCCAGATGTCTACTAACATTGATGGATGTATTTTGGTATTAACATTCTGCAGAATGTAAAACAATTGCAAAAGGACAGATGGCCTCTTGTAATTACTATTTCTGTTAGTTATTTATATTTCTCTTTTGTCTAGAACTCCAAAGAGATGAGAAGATTTCTCTGTGAGGTGAGTTTTCTTCCCAGTGAAAGAGATGATTCCTGGGCAAGGAAAGAGCAATTTGATAGGCAAGAAGGAGAGAAAATATTTTTTTTTCTTTTATTGTACAGATAAGATGCTGAAGAACAAACATGAGAAGACCTTGGCTACCTTTCTACTAGAAAACTAAACAGCACCAGAGATTTTCTCCTAAATCTGAGATAAATGTGGTTTTTTGTGTCCTGTGTGACCTGGCACGGGTAAGGTGCAGGAACAACCACAAAACAAATAAATGCAAAGAATAAATTTATTTTCATTACCTTGTCAAACAGGGGATCCCTAAAGCAGCACCTGGGCAGAGGCACACGAGTGAGGATGCAGGCACCGTGGATTTTGATCCATGCTGGAAGACCAACAAACCTGCTGTTTTCACCTGTATTTCAGGCATCCACACAGGTGTAATTTATCACTGGACTTTGTTTTTTCACAGCAGGGCAGGAATCACAAGCATGTTTGATAGGGTGCCTCTAAGCCTGTCAGAAGCCTGTGTTATCTGAACATAGATGTTCTCTTTGTCCAACACACAAGGCCAAACAACAATTAGTATAATATGTGTGGAGTTGGACACCTCAGCTGCAAGTCACTTGAGCATGTTTACAATCTCTCTCACGCATCTTCCATTATTTCCCTGCACTTCCCAACTCTTAAACACTCTTAACCTCCAAAAAAAATGTCTGGATTGAAGTATCTGGTTCATGCTGACTTTCAGATTGTGCCCAAAAATTGTCTGGGAGAACCCTAGCTAGCTCTGGAAAAAAAGTTTCAACAACTTGTTTAATAATTTAAAATAGAGAAGGCTGAATTGTAGTGCCCCAGTGTTATCTGATTTGTGCGTGGAGCTGTAGCACCGTTTTAACACAAAATCAAAATGACACAACATTAACACCTGCAATGTAATTGTCCACTTATATGTTCTTAGTCTAGTGAAAATATCCTGAAAATACTTATCCCACCATCTAAGGGATTTAAGTCAGGCCTTTCCTGCTTTGGCAGAAGAACTAATGCAACCAGAACTTCGCCTCCTGTTTAGAGTTAGCAACAGTACTGAAATCAGCATTTTGTGTGCTTCTGAAGAAGATGGGATGATCCCAGATGTAAATTCGGTAAGGCAAGTCGGGCATGCAAACTTCATTAAAGAAATATTTTTTAAAAGATACATTTGGGAAAATAAATGGGTTCTATTTAGACACTGCAACTGGACCGATTATCTGACCTCTTTTCCGCAACAGCTGCATCCAAAGTGTTTTAAGAAGTAATTTTTAAAGTTTTGACAAAAAGATAATCTTTTGTCTTTTCTTGGAACTTGGATTAGTAATGGAGAGAACATCTCCAAGGATGGAGATTCCAGATTCTCTGCAGGTACCTGTGATAAAGCTCTGATCACTCTCGTGGTATAAAATAATTTCCTTATATTGAGTTTGAATTCTGTATGTTGCAGATTGGACCCACAATTCTCATATTGTCACTGCACACTTCTCTGAAAAGTCTCTTGGTCTTCTCTGTATCCTCCAGTCAGAGAGAATCAGACAGCAAAAAATTCACCCCTGAAGCTTTCTCTTTTTTCACACAAACAAACTCAGTTTCCTCTCCTTCTTCTTTTACATCTGGTACTCCTGATCCCCATTCAGGTTGAGGGCTCATCTACACTGGCTCCGTCCAGTGAGTCCCCCTGCAGTGGACTCAGACCACATCTGTCTTTCCCTGGAGAGCTCAGGACATGGTTCACCAGATGGGTGTAACAAGTGCTGACTAGAAGAGAAGGATGAATATAACGAGGCACGATGGCTGAATTCTGGCTAATGCAGCCCAGGAGGGTGTTGCTTTCTTTATTACAAGGGCACAGCGCTGGTCTCTGGTGAGCCTGTGGTCCAGCAGTACCCTCAGTTGCTCTTCTCCAAAGCTGTTTCCCAGAAGTCCCAGCCTTGATCTGGTGCTGGGTTACCACATCTCAGGGGCAGGACTTTGCTTTTGCCTTTGCTGAACTTCATGAAGCTCCTGTCAGCCGTATCTCCAGTCTGGCAAGGTCTCCTTGAACAGCAAACCTCTTCTGCAAACATGCTGAGGGAGAACTCTGGCACATCATCCTATTCATCAATAAAGTTGTTAAGCAGTTAACTACTGGCCCCAGTACGGATCCCTATGGGCTGCCACCTGGAACCAGCCACCAGCTGGACTTAGCACTTCCAATCACTTGCTGTTTAACATTTTCCCTTCTCTAGTTAAGTCAAATCTGTTCTGAGTAAAGAAAAAATAAAAAGGAAGAATTCATTTTGTGATAGTAACATAACATATGTGAATAAAATAATCAAATATATGTCCATAGCAATTAGTGGCTGGCTCTGGACTGAAGAAGAAAATTGATATTAATAATGTTTATGTTGGGTTCTGTTTCCAGTGCTCTGCTGCTAGGAAAAACTTGGATTAATTACACACTGGGTATTTTTTCACTTATAATGATAAAACATTTTTAATAAGTTTTTTAACTAATATTATTGACAATACCAGTATATTAGAGCTGTTGTCATACCTACTGCTAGTCTACAATTAGTCTTTAACTAGTTCTGTAAATTCAGTCACCTCAGACTAAACTGAGTTAGTGAAGTAAGCCAAATGATCTACTGGGATGGTCCATTTCTGTCTGTGAATTCCTCTGGAGTTTGCTTTCAGTTAGAAAACAGTTTCAGTGTATGTGAATTCAGCATCAGGATTTCAGAGCAGTTCTGTAAATACAGAGCAGTAATGTTTCTCAACTTTAAATTTGCTTATGCTGAGCCAGAACATTGTTGGTTTTTTTTGGTTTTTTTTTCATTTCCTATAATTATCCCTATTTGAATGGCATAGGGAGAACACAAGAGAAAGGCACCCCCCTGAGTTATTGCATAACCTTAAGAAAATGATCTGTCCTTGTCTGGACAGAAGAGGGCTGATAACAAAAGCCCTTCCCGGGAAATATTCAGGCACATTCCTAAATATATCATAAGGGTGAACATTTGCCATCCATAAAGTTAACTACATCTATAAATCATTTATAGTGCCTGGGCTCTAAGGGGTGGGTGTGCATTCTCTCCACCACCTTAAAAGCTCTGCTTGTGGTACAAATTATGACCTAATTATAAACACAGTATAAAACTCTGGTACAAACATGTCTGTTTTCCTCCAGCAGAGCAGCTGAAAGCAGCCAGGAGCAGTAGCAGTGGTGCTGCTGGTAGCTGGTCTCTTGTTAAGACACCATCCCCTGATCATGTTTGATGTCATTCCAATTACATCTGACTCCTATCACTGCTCTGGGCCAGCACCAGAAACCTGCAGCAACAACCAAATATCTCACTAATGTGAGCCAAAATTCATTTTACCAAACTGTATGTTGTCCCACGGCATCTTTTCCTACTTTTTGCTATTTGCTGCCTCTGAGTTAAGACATTAGGGGATGTCTTTTGGAATGGAACATCTGATTACAGGAATTTTCAAAGCAAGAATGAAGCAGTATCTCCACGTTGCTCTGCTGCCTGTGTGAACTCCTTTTAAGCGAACTCCATTACAGATCCCACAGGACACTTTCCTGCCTGCTTTACCTCTTAACTTTTTTTCCTCTTCTCTCCTTCTCCAGTGCTCTGTCACTTCTGTTTCATGCCACATTTATTAGATTTCTTTTAGAAGCACTGTCTGCTCAGGTGCAGAAACGTAGTCACTGTTCCCTCCACTATTAATTTTAATTCATCTTTAATGCTTACACAATTCCTCCCTTGAATGGTTTAGCCTAAATGTCTATTTTCCTTTGGATCAAAGACCAACCTTAAATCTATTCCCATACTTAATAATCCCGTTTCATTTTCTTTTGGCTTTATAATGAATGTACTTGATGGAAAATGAAGACAACAGACCTCTAAAAGTTGCTGTCTTCCTCTCAGTCTGTCAGACTGGCTCTCTTCACACAAGTTGACATTTAAAATGTATGCCTACATGTTGTATATACACACAAACAGACAAACATATTTCTGAAACATAGGAGTGAAAATGCTTCCTGAACACAGCAGCGTTAGAAATCCACCACATCTCAGGTCTGACCTTGTAAGCCAAAAGTAACCAATTCTTTCAGATTTCAGTGGGGTTTTTTTAAAACAAACACACTTGATGGCTTGATTATTTTTAGGATTAGTCTTTCTTGTTAACTTCAATTCAAGTTATTAGAAATTCCATGACATTATGGAGAGCTTTTGGGTCCACTGTGGGAAAACATTTGTGAATTGAAACAAGATGATAACTCAGCATCACGTACAAGGCAACCCTGTTGCTTAGACACACTAGAGGTGTGCTAGTAACAGAAGAAGGAGAAAAATTGCCAAGGGAAATGCCACGTGGGAGGCTGGAAGAGTATCAAGACAGCATTAGACTGCAGTCTATCTCCCTTAAACTGTGTAACTATAAAGGCTACTTCCTGTATATACTTAATTGCTGAATTTGACTGAAGATAATAAAAGCATATGCTTGCCCCCCTGTGGAAATAAAGACTCGTTCAGGTATACCAGTCTCAGGAATCAAACACTGAAGAGTCTGTCATCACCTGCAAGAGAATTTCAGAAAGGCCATGTCCATCTTTGAAGGATTAATCTGTTTGTAGCTGGTAAATTCAGAGTTCACCCACACATACGGGGGCAGTAAACGTTGTGTCCCTTTTTCACAGCCTGCACTGGAACAGCAATAAATGAGTTTACCCTCTTCTTTCTTTGCCACCACACCAGGGAATGACATTTTCCTATTAACCAGCGTGGTGGGGTTATGTCTGCTGGAGGTACCTAGCCAGCATACTACACAACACTGATATAAATATTTTACTTCAGAAATTAGTGCCAGTAGAATTCCATACGATGTTTAGACCAGGCAAGGGAATGGAAGAGCAGTTAAATAAGATTCTTAAGTCATTAAATATTTCCATTATAAACATTTATCTTTGGAAGCTAAACACACTGCTGTTCCCTGAAAGTCATCAGCTATTAATTGTATAATCTGTGATTGTAAACACACTTCTGTTGTTTCCTATGCATTTTGGACTCTAAAGGCTGAGAACAGTTGAAAAGCAGTCAAAATTTATTTCCAAACAGCTTGTTCACTAGACAGATTTCCTTAATAACTTTTTCCTTGGAAGGATTTGAAATTGCACCATATCATACGTCGAAGCAACCCTCTCAGAGATGGATTTGAAACATTGAGGATGAAGGGGGCTCCAGTAAGTCTTCACAAACTCATGGATGGGTGATCCTGCTGTATAAATTTCCTAAGTAACCATATATGAGCATAAAAATGCCTATTCCGAGCAATAGTAAATGTCCATTTTTAGCAACGTGCTGTCACCAACAGCAACTGCAAGCAAATAGATGCTGTGTAAGAGTATAACAAAAAGCTAAGTAAATTATATTTTTCCCTCATGGTCTGCCAGCCACTGGCAAGGGCTCTCCTGCAGCACCTCTGTTCCATACAGGCTATGCCAGTGACAATATGGGCATCCTTAATACAAATAAATGTGAATTATTAGTTCAGCGGTGAGGCTGACTGTTTTCACTCTATTTTATGGTCTTCCCATCCCTCAGTCTTTCTTTACATGAAGTACTATTGGCCCCCAGCTACACCAGGCTAAGTGATGTCTCTCAAGCCACAGGAATCCCACAATAGAGGACTCCTGCCCTGGACCATGTAGTAACAGGTGACTAAGTCGTGGAAGTGAACCCTTTATGCAACAGAACACCGTGGGTGCTTTACCAGGCATCTTACACCATGTGGTGAATGTTCTTTATAACTTTCTGCAACCAGTGCTCTGCTGTGGCAGTCTCCTGGCTGCCAGGTAAAACCGGTGGTGGGATATTTACCTAAATTTGAACAACAATACCTGTAGTATGCACATTCCAAATGTGACTGCCAAGCTGGATGATCTGATGCAAAGGATAAAATCAGTTGCATCATCTAGCAGAAAATTAAGGACAGGATTAGAAAATGGTTGGATGAATAAAATATTGAAAGACTTGGATTTTCTCTGGTTGGTTGGCCTCCCTCTTGCAAAGTGTAATTGTGATTGTAGTGATAATTGGGACTATGATACTTGCTTTAAGTTGTGTAAAAACTGTGATTGTAAATGCAACACAAGGAACAAAGGTGATATTTCTAAAGAAGCAAAGTGAGGCTTATGAAGGCTTGAGACAAAAAACAAGCTTCAAAAGCCTCAAAGAGGGGAGATGTTGTCAGAGGAAGAACTATATGCCCAGCTGGTAGAAAATACAATGCTTGTTCTGTAGGATCATGTTAAACATTAAACAAAGAAAGGAACAAGAAACTGCACTTGGTTAACCAAGTGTCTCACAAAACAATGAACCAGACTACTTATGACAACTCAGCCCAGTATTTGGGAAGTGACACCAAATTCATGGAGAACTTTGGGGCTGATGACCACCAAGGAGCACTGGAGGACCACAGTATAAAAGAACACACAGGCCCTGGGAAGGGAAAATACGTAAATGGCTTTTGGGAAATGATTATTATATGCATGTTTCTTCTGGGAAAACTTATGAATATACAAGTAAAATCTATTATTTCAACAGCAGCTTTTCCTGGAGTTAGCATGTTCAATAGGTGGAGATATCCCCAGGCTATAATATGGAATTCTTGCTCCTTAATGCAACAGTGATGTTGAGGAGTTTATTCTGCCAGTTTCAGTAATACCTTAACGCCACATCTGCGCATTTTTAAATATCTCTAGGGATGGTGACTTAATCACTTCCCTTCACAGCCTCTTCCAATGTTTGACAACCCCTTTGGTGAAGAAAGTTTTCCTAATATCCAACCTAAACTTCCTCTGGCACAACGTGAAACTGTTTCCTCTTATCCAATTAGCTGTTTTTTGAGAAGAGATTGACCCCCAACTCGTTGCATCCTCCTTTCAGTAGAGAGTGAGAATGTTCCCCTTGAGCCTCCTTTTCTCCAGACTAAACACCCCCAGCTCCTCATCAGACTTGTGCTCCAGAGCCCTCATCAACTTTGTTGCTCTTCTTTGGATGGGATGACCATCGGTGTCGAACAAGGAGTTGAACAACCACCCTCTGCTTTAGGTTTGAGAGGCACAAGTACAGTCAGGGCTAGGTGCAAAATAGTGGGGAGAGCTTGAAGTGAGGGCCAAAACCTTGATCTTAAGCTCAGCACAAGCTTGGCAGGTCCGTGGGGGGAGAGGAGAGAAAGCCAAGTGTTAGACTGATGCATTTTCTTTACAGTAACGGGATCCCAATGTCCCTTCAATTGTATCCTCAGCCAGTTTACTTTCATAATGTTCAGGAATTTCAGGGGGGCATTTTTATCTTTAAATGACCTCTCAGCTGCAAAAGACTCATGTAGCCTACAAGTTAATCAGTCACATCTCAGCAGTGTAATTCTGTATAGGGCAGTCAAGTCCAGCAAAGCTTTGTAAGTTCACAGCACGTGGAATCCTGACACTTCCCTCTCCTATCTTCCTCTTTATCCACTGCATCTACTCCTCTCCCTGAAACAACGGCCCTATTAATTAATATTTTACTTGGAACTGATTTCTTTGTGAAGGTGACAATGTCTGTGTCTGTTTCTGTGCCTGCTTATCAGAGAATTGCAATGTCAGTGGAGCATTGCTGAAGGCTGGATAAGTACATAAGCTGTATTTGGCAAAAAGACCCAACAGCCAGATTTTCACATTTACAGAAACACTTTTTCTGATCATTTTGTTTGAACAGTCTCATCCTTTACATTTATTTATTTAAAAAATAGCAGTCAACTTGTAATTAAAAGGGGTTTTGTAAACAAACACCAAAACTTTGAATTTCCAAAGCCTCTAAAATATTAACTTTTGATGTTTTAAAGTTTTTTCTCTTGATTTTTGAAACAAAATTTTGTCAGAATCAAGGGGGCTTGGTGGACAATATTGAAGGTATTGACTAAAGTTTCTGGAAAATATCAATGAGCAAGTGCAATCACACTCAGCAACTTGGAAGAAACAGTTGACTATAGAAATTTGTGTGCAGAACTCCTAAAAAAAACAACCTCAGATCTGTTGCTGCCTGCTGTTAAGATCTGGTGAGCAGCTCTGCAGATTGCAAAGGTTCCTGCAGTTTTCAGTTCCTCTGTTCTGTGCTGCATAGCTCTTTACTTAGCACTAAATTTGCCTACAATGATCACGCTTGTGTCTAATTACTATTCATGTGCACGCTCCATGCCTTGTCATCACTCCTAAGGACTGAATAACATCTCTTAGGATAAGGAATAAAGTAGAAGGAATGAAATTGTTCTGTCATTTGGAGGTATGCCATGGCTCACACGACTGTCGCTTGGTGCTGCCAGAAAATCTGAAAGTTGAACCTTATCCCCACTCCCTCTCTCTCCACTGAATTGATTTCTCACAAGTCTTGCTCTCGAGTTTTTCATCTCTGGGTTTTGAAATCGTTGGAGTGATTTTGGCATTGCTTCCATGACAAGGTCAGTAAAACCTCAGGGTCTTACTCTGAAAGCCTGGTTGGGGCTGTGAAGGCTGTCTGTGTGTAGCCTACGTGCTGAGCTTCTACTCAACATTAAAAGATCACCACATCAGTCAGCTGAAATCTCATATTCCCATATGGAAGGGCACCCAGTGCTACTGGAAACTGCTACTCACACTAAACAAATGAGGCCTGTTCTGTGCTGAAATCCCACCTAAAAATATATGTGGTGCTAACAGCTGCCCTGGTTGCAAAAGGAATACACATTTGTACTTCATTGAGGCTGAAATCACTCACTCAGATGGTCATGAAATATTAGAGATGTTGTTTAGTGGTGAATTTGGCAGTGCTGGACCAAAGGTTGGACTCAACGGGCTTAGAGGTCTCTTTCAACCTTAATGATTCCATGATTCTAAGTACTGAAAGTTTAGCTTTCATTAAATAAGAACTTTGACATCTCAGAATTTTTGATCTTGCTCAAAATATTAGGAAATTTCTCTTAAAAAATTACTTTGAAAAATGAGCATACTGGATCCACGACGACATTTCTGGGTTTTTTTTTTTTTGTTTTCGGCAACCTTTATGAAAAAGACCAATTTTCCAAACTCTTATGCGGCAACTTCCTGCATTTGAGAAGTGGGAGTCTTTTCTTTCCTTTTCCAGCTGGCAGGCCATGCTAGTTTTCCAGCACAGCTAGTACTGAAAGACTGGTAGGTGCAAACACCATTTGACTCCTCCCCAAAAATATCTCAGACAGGGAGAGTGAATAATCCTCTTGCACTGCTTGCAGAAGGAACTAAGATGCCACCTTGGAGTGCACAGCTAATTTTTGGACGTTCAAAACTCAGAGGGATGAATGTCACTCAGGGAAACAAAAGGAATTGGAATACTTCTATGAGTAAAACTTAGACGAAGAGCTGCAATATTAAATCCATGCTATATTTTCTCCACCAAAACTAGATTAAAAATGCCTAACTGATCTGGGGGGTGAAATCAGAAACAAAGAGGTTGCAGGTGAGGAAAGTAATATCAGGCATCAAAAGGATTCTCATATTTTATTGTAAGGAGGAAAGAAACACGTCAGGATAAAACCTGACATATCTCAGAGATTTTGGTTGTTACAAGAGAAAGATAAATCTATCTTTTCATCTCCTGAAGGGAGTTTGCCTGTTCCTCTCTTTCTTTTTAGGAAAAAAAAAAAAAAAAAAGGAAGGCAGATCGGCAAATCTTTTTCAGTCTGACATCAGGGCTGCTCTCTGACTAAATTGGTTTTGGAGTTCCTTATCAAAATATTCTGGGAAACTATCATACAAATGCAGTATATATTAGAAATGTCAGAATACCATCTGTGAGCAGAAAAGAAAGAACAGCATGGGAACAGAAAGGAAATATCTGTAGAGTGTTTTTAAATTAAAATGCCAATACTCTGATTTCTAAAACTCAATCAAAGCATGAGTGTTGGAGGTAAAGGAAATGCTGCACCTCATAAGTAAATGTTTTGTACAATCAGAAGCTTTACAAAAAGGTTCATGGGGTGCTGGGGGTTTTTTTAATCTTAAATATTATATCAACATTAAAACAAACACCGTGAACTCTCACCAAAATGTATAAACTAACTTATTCCCCAGTCCTCCTAACTTTGACAACTGACTGTTGCTTGAGAACTTAATTCACAATTGTAATTCAAAAATCATTCTGCACCTCTGACGTATTCTGATAATTTTGGAAATAGAATATAAAACCAGTGTTTTCACTGTAGGCCGAGTATTCAAACAGTAGATGTCCAGAAGAGGCCCCAGGAGTGATTAATTAATACCAGGCCCAGGGATCTTAATTAATCTGACTTCTTCATTGCCAGATATCTAGAGAAGAAAATCCAGCTTTATGTTGATTGTTGTGGTCTTCAGCCTTAAGTAGCCCCAGTCCCTAAGAAATTAAAAACAGACAAACAAACAAAAAAATAGTTAATTCCATGTTGTAAGGCAATTCTGTCCATCCATAGAACGGACTATTATCATTATTTCAAACCACTGCAAAGGACAGGTAAGTACTGAAACAATCAGTGAAGAGAAATAAAAACAGCCTTACAACATATTCAAAATATTTAGTTTGAGTTTGACTTTCCTGTAATGCAAGTGAAAAATCTGAATTAGTCATTTTGAAATGAAGCAATAAACATTTTGTCACTCTGAAAACACCAGCCTAGGGCACGATGATTTGATGTTGCCATGCCTATTTTACTAAGTGAAATCCAATGGAAAGCAGATTTGTTTAATGACTTTTATTTTCTTAGTGTCATTTAGTTCCCCTGAGGTTTCTGTAAGTTCTTCTCTACTGCAGACTCTCTTCAAAGTAGGAGAAATTCTGGATTGAAGATCTTCTGGAAAGAGACTTTATCAACTGACCCACATCACTGTCAACGTGCACAGAATGATTTTATTCAAGAGAGCAACAGAATGAGTCAAAACTACTGCATTGGAGCAGGAACATTAACTTATGGCTTATCTGGATTCTGTCTAAGAGGTCCATCTCATACAATCACTGCACAATAAAGGGGAAAAAAATCCCCATTCTTCAGTAAAATCAGCTAAGAAAGATGCATACACATATAACAATGGGGCTGCAATCCTCAAAGCGACGCCAGCTTGTTTGTTTTCCTCTTTATGGAAGAGGAATGCTGTTTACAGTGCTGTGTGCTCCAGCAGAAATCCCAACACACACAAGAGCTTTATCTTTATTGGTCTCTGCTGCTGCAGCCGTCTCTGTGGGTTTCTTTTTGTCCTTATCAGTGCTAATGGCAAAGATCATTGCAAAGCACAACAGAAAGAGAAAATATTATCATACATCACATGGCACAGTGTAAGCCTCAAATTGGTTGGTGCTACTAACCATAACCGGAATTAATACTGTGTAACACAGGGAAGAATCAGAAAAACACCGCAAATATAATCAGTTAAACTGGGTTGCAGTTCAACTACCCAGCTGAAAACTGCTTGAACAGAAATAAGGGCACAATTAATACAAACCACCACACAAGGAATAATGTTATGTATTCAGATGGGTTCTGTTAGTTGAAATGTAGCTCTAAATGTAGCTCTAAATACTGTGTGACTTTCAGTGTAGCAGGTTCAACTGGATGTGGGGCTATGCCATTGGGAAACACACACTTTTACCCTTTTTTTTGACAGATTTTTTTTTCACTGTAAATTTTCATCCAAAAATATAAAGTAATGCATTTAAGAGCATCCATCACAAACACAATTTTTCAGCTTTATCCGAATCAGATGAAAATTCCTTTTACCAAAATAATATAAAAATGCTGAAAGCTTTCAGTAGCCCTTCCAGTATTTTTTGTACCAAAAAACAGTTCCACTTGCTATTAAAGCTATAAATGACGGCTACATATGTAGTAATTAAACCGTTTTATTTATTTTTACAGTATTTCACCTTCAGAATGTTATTTATGATTAATTGCCTGTCATTTTACTGTGATATAACACAATAAGACCTAAGATCCCATTAATTTAAAAAAATACATTTAAATCACATAGTTGTTGCCATGAAAGAAAAAGACCGCTTCCTTTCCAAATTATTTTAAACCCAAATTTGGTAAACAATACAAATTCTGAAACTTTTGAAGGAATGTTGAAAAAAACCCAGTGATATTAATACTTTTTCTTCAATAGAAATAATTTCTTCTGATCCAAAATATATAATATTGGTTTATCTGGGCTATTGTTCAAATACTTCTTATTCCAGATACATTTACCAGGAGGTAACTATAGTTTTTATTGGGATGTGGGAGGAATAAAGCTGAGTGGAAGTGTTATACCTCACACATACCCAAATTCCTTTCAGAAGTATTTTATTTTCCTCACAGTGCTGCTGCATATTTTGATTAAGAAATAGTTCTGCATCATAATTTAAACTCACAGAGGCTTTTAATGGAAAGTCTGTATCAATGCACTGCACCTGACTCCGGGTTTGGTGCTGGGCAGGCTTTGATTGCTGGGTGTGAGTGACATCCCTGCTGTCACTCACGGTGGTTTGATGTTGTCATCTCGTGCCCCATCCCCCGCTGACACTCCCGCTGCATAAGCAGCCCACAATTACCGAAATGAAAGGTTGTCTTCGCCTCCAGAAGAATGCAGCCCTGCCCCGGGGCGTGCAAAATGAAGGGGTTGCAATCGCCAGCCCGGGAGAAGCCGTTCCTGAACAGCCCCTTTTGATGGAAGTCCGGGTCTGAGTTTCAGAGCCCTATTCAGAGTGCTAACACACATAATTGATGCCTTTTCATCCTCCTTTGTTCAAGTCTCCAGTCAGCTTAATTAAGATCTTGTGAGGCAGTAATGAAGTAAACATTTCCACGAATATCTGCATTAGCTGGATGGCAGATGCCTGCAATTAAAATACTGTAGCTATATTAGAGTACATCTATTCCATGTTGCTTTCAGATCTGTTCAAAACTTCCCAAAGGAGTGTTTGTGAGTTTTTCCAACGTGGAAAAATACCAGCCTGAGCCCTGACCCAGGACCTGCATGAATACCAAGGGAATTCAACGGGACATGGACTACACCCTTACAGAGCTTGGGCTCACCTTTGATTTTCTTTTTGTGAAAAGAGCTTTGATTGTGGTGATATATGTTAGAAAAATTGCATAAAGCCATTTGGGCATTCATTTTAGTTGCTGAACTTCAGTTAGGGTCAGATTTAAGAGGGATAGAGTGAAAAGGATGGGTGAAAAAAGTCAAGTCACCCAGTGGAAGAAGGGACATGGTAGCTCAGCTCCTTTGCCAAAACAGTCACTGGACTGACTTAAGAGGTTTGAGAGTTCATAATATACACACATCTGACCGTGCCTTTGAATTCAGGACCAGAAGATAGGTCTAGATATCTTCTGTGTCATGGAATATCCTAGTTTTCATTAAAAGGTGCTTAACTGCTCTACTTAAAGGTTCTTGAACTGAACCCTTTATCTCAAACTACCACCCCTCACAGCCCAGTAGGTACTTCCAGACTTGCAATTGCTCTGAAATACGTAGACTAAGTATTTAGAGGGGAGAAAACAGCTCCCATTTGGCATCTACACAACACCTAGGCTAGAGGTATCTCCAAATAAAGCACTCATCTCCCTGTGCCGGAGAGCTGTGACCTCATTAGCTTTGGCCATTAGAAGATAACCCCCCACCTGGGCTGGGAGAACTTCCCTGGCAGGTTTTGTCACCCTGACAGGGCTCTGAAGGACACAGTTCAGGAGCAGGGGAGCTGGTGGTAAATAGGAAGGTGTCAGAGTAATCTGACAGGTGAACCATGTGGAGCAGAAAGGCAAATGAATCCAAGAGAGCTGGCTTGTAGGTATTACTGCAGAGAAGAAAGAGGCAGCCCACCCAAAGGGCAAGAAATTAGAAAAGGTTGGCTTTGACACGACATTTATTGCACAAAAATGACTCTTAATTTATGCAAGATTTTTAAAATTGGTTTACTCAAAGCAATGAAAAGAGGGAGGGAAGGTAAGGGAAGGGAAGGGAAGGGAAGGGAAGG